>JAFELO010002234.1:0-17805 GCA_017140195.1 Eumaeus atala
CCACCGGTCGAACCACCGAAGCCGAGTCCATGGGCCGCCCTGCCTTTGGAAGTTGTCAGAGCCGACCCTCCTTCCATGCCCCCGGGAACTGACCAGACCGCAGGCAGCGGTCAAACGTTTCCCGGAGGCTATCCCCGAGGTGCACGAGAGATATCGCCAGCACACTCCTGTGCACCCCGTCTGGACCCGGTGCCCTCTTCTTACTCTGGAGGCGAGTCAGAATCGCCTCCATTTCAGCCTCCGTGACGGGTGGCGGAACACCCTCCTCCTCGTCCGACGTCTGCCGAGCCATCCTGGGGGGCGTGAAGCCCACGGGTGTGTCGGGGAACAATTCCCCGACGATCCTCCCCAGTTGGTCCGGCTGGAGCGTCTCCGTGATGGGGGCCGACGGAGCGCGGAGCTTGTTCGCGCCCATTTGTACGGCCGGCCCCAGGGATCCCTCTCGAGATCCCTCACGAGCTCCAGCTGGGCCTCCTCCTTGGCTCGGCAAATGGCCTGCTGCAGGATCTTCACCTTCTCCACGTAGAACCCTAAATGTTATGAAAACTTTACACAACACAGTCTAAGTGATTACTGCAAAAATAATCTAAAAAAAAAAAAAAAAAAGAACGCAGCATCAAAGGATCGCATAAATAGCTAGAAGTTGAGCATCTAATGAGAAACACGTCCAAGAGAAAAACTGCGATAAAAAGTGGACAGCTTCTGGACCTCGATCTTAATTATTAAATTGGAAAAAATAATATACTTTTAATACCGAGTAAAACCTTTATAAGTAACGGTAGTTTCTTTTAAAAAATAAGCCAAAAAGTAAGCTGTAAAGAATTTTCGCCTCCGATGTGTTTGTACGGAGAGAGTTGTGAATATGGAGGAGACATGACAAGAATCGAGATATGTGTCACTTCACTCTCCCTGCCTGCCGCATCAGGGAACCGGTTGCGAAGGTGTATTGTTGTTGTTGCAATTTTATAGTATATTCTAAAATTATATTAGAAGTATTGCCCGTGTTGACTTGGGGCGTATTTAGTAAATATATCCTCCTAACAAATTTATAACTGGCCAATGACTAATATTGTTAATAGAATATACGTTACACTTAGTTTAAGTTAGTAAATACAACACATAAATGACGCTGTAATCAATTTGAACACAGCAGCGCGGTTTCACTTGCGTAGCATCGTTAAATTCCATACTAACTTCACCTCCATATTTCACCCATTTAGGGGTTGAATTTCTAAAATCCTTTCTTGGTGCTCACTCACATCAAAAAATTAACCCCTTGTACCAAATTACAATATTCTAGATACTATCATTTCTGCTGTGCTTTGATATTATATACGTTAGTCAGGAATGCCTTTTCTAATTAAAGAAAAACAAAAAATTGTGTACGTGGCCAAATGTATAATAATCTAGCGATTATTTTAATTTTCTTGCTTTGTTTCTCCAATTTGTGTGCCTGTGCCATGGCTATGGCTTACTGCCTACACAAAGGCTATAGACTACAATACTGTAGGCTATAGCTTATGTGCATACGTAGGTATAGTTAGATATATTGCTGATGATAGTGGAAACACAAAGCGTCTGTCGGATTAGGTTATTGAATATACGTGTCGGCGCATGTTCGGGCGGGACAACTCAACAAACATTTAAATAAATAAAATTGAATTTCGAATAATAGAATCTCGCAAAATGGCGGCGGCTGTTGTGACAGGTGTCATCAGGTGTACAGGATTTGGACTTTTTAGTTTCGGGATTTTTTTGAGAACTATTGGAGGAATTGCGGTATCAGCGATGAAAACAGCCAAATTTATTTAAAAAGAAAAGTTAAACGTTTAGATTCATTCGAACAGTTCAATTTTTGCAGAGGGAGGCTAATGAGAATTCGATGCCTTTTTTTGTTGTGTCTCTTTAACGGATTTTATCACGTTTCCTTAGATTTCCCATGGAATGAGACAGAATCGCCGTCATGAACATATATGTCAAAATCCTTATGCCGTCCTGTTACACAATAATTGTAAAAATATGTTTGAGTTATAAATAATGAATGTATGCGAATATAGTATATGTAAATAAATTAAGTATGATAATAAATATATATAATAATAAATAAATATATATATATATATATATATATATATATATATATATTCTATTTTTTTAATTATTATTATTATTACTTGTTTTTTATTTTTTTATTTTTTATTATGTAATTTTTTTTTTAAATTGACATATTTGTTCATTACGGTCATTCTGTCTCATTCCACCAGAAAATCTAAAGAAACGCGATAAAATCCGTTAAAGAGACACAACGATAAATAACATTCGCGTAAATATACAAAATCGAAGCCGATAATTACGCCCAAAAACATCCCCATAACTACCATGCCAATGCGATGACCTCGTTTCCCGCTCCCCTCTGGCCACCGGCTACTCACAATCCGCACGAAACCACCAACTCACTCAACTAATCATAACTTAATAATAAAATCTAATGTGACAAAAATAAATTAAAAAGAAACATAATAGTAAAAATTTGACTTTCTATTTTGTCCGCAGATAAAATCCTAAATACTCTTTTAGAGTGTGCGAATTCATGCAGCAGCTCCGCATTTAGGCAGGCTCAGCTAATGCCATTTTGACACGGAACTTAATTAGTCATACCAAAAGTGACTTACGCTATTTGAAACTGCGCTACCGTTTTTGTTATAATTTGCCTAATGATCGGAATTTATAATGAAATGCTATCATTAGTTAAGTGCTTTTTATTTGGAATATCCCAAATTAAATTGGGACTTTTTCTGCATGGGAGCTAATGCAGTATCTGAAGGGAAAAGATTTCTGATGAAATTGCCGGTAAAAAATATAGCGGTTAAGATAGTCTTTTTATTATTGTCTCAAACGGCCGCCCGAATGTTTATACGATGTATAAACATGCTCAAGGCACCTATGTGAACATTGCATTGCAGTAAGAGTATCTCGAAGCCATTCCTCTGATTATTACAATATTTCTGTGTAATTATTTTTGTAAATGTGGAACATGCTGCTCTACCTAGCTATTTTACCGGCTCTGCTAGTCGGTAAAATACTAAGAGGTCACTCACGATAGGTCTTTGAAAAAAACACGGTAAGTCCTTTTTAAACTCTATCCCCCACCTACATAAAGAGCAAAATGGCTTTCATTCAAAAGCTCACTTTATTCTGTAAAAGTATTGACCACTTCTGGGGATAAAGGGTCTGTTACACGTTGTCAGATGTTTCAACACATGTATTTAATTATGGTCTCTCCATATTCACAATCAAAAACAGGCTTAAAATAATACAAGGAACAAACAATGGAATCAATCCAGTATTTGATAATCGTTAGTAAAAAAGAACTAGGTCTTATCTGCTGCAACCTTCATTGGACTGTTCTTCAATCCTTGAATTCAATAGTTGAAGATTATAGTGGCATCATATCTTCATATTAAATCCAATACGAAGAAAAGGTCTGAAAGGGAACACACAACCAAAAATATCCCGTTCCATTCTCTTGGCTTCTATTGTATTTTTTCTACAATCAAACAAAGTTACGATAAAATAGAATTTAACACACAAGTGGCATATGCTATACAAAGTAACACATTAATGATACGATCTATCAAGTTAATAGCCACCAGATCATGTAAACATTACTATCAAAGTACACACGTAAGAGAATTCAGACATTTAAACGTTATTAAAAAATTTTCGAAACATAAGATAAGATATGAAATAATGAACTCATTGTTTTATATTAAAATTATTAGTACACCTTAACAACGCTGGCATTTCTCGTTCGTGGCATTCTCTCAGGAAATTATAGGTACCCGGGCGGAAAAGAAAAACACTATTTGATTATCATCTTTTAACAAATCATTCCGACCTCCTACACGGAAGAAAGTACAGAGTGTCATTTCTTCGACACAGTGCACACCTTTGGTCTGACAACCAAAGATGACAGATATACTTTTTATAAAATGTTTTAGTAGCAAAAACAAAATTGCTAAATTACCATTACCCATGTTACCGCTTTATAAACGGTATCGTGCTCACGCCGTCCCACTAGTATGGGGTAGGGGAGCGTCTACCCCTTAACGGTCCTAAGAATAATCACTATAGGGTACGCCTACAAACAGCCCGGTACATCTATTTCCATATTCGGGAAAGGAGGAGGGGTCTGTCCCCCTATCGTCTCCCTAGACTAAAAGACACAAAAGTCTTCGCTAGTCCGCTAAACTGTACGGGCGGGTGCAATATCGTCGCCAATAAGTAGTTGCTCCTTCCGAAAGCAGAAAGGTGAACAAAAACCGGCGAAGTGTGAGTTTGATTCGAGCAAGAAAGCTTCCGGAACGTTAGTTCTTCTTCTTCGTCCAAGCCTATATATCTCTATAACTAGGCATCGGCTGTACTGTCAACTGTGTAACAGTTGTATAATACGTACAGCTTGCACGAGCTATGTGCAATGGCGCCCTAGGCGAGCAATGGCAGCCCGTCCTAGCGCCACTTGCGCTACCCGCCGCGCTCCACTGCGTGCCTGGTTTTAGTACTAAATAGCCATTTTTTTTTTTTTCAGAGGGACCTATTACTGATGGCGGAGCTGTTGCCCTCGCCCCTACAGTTCGTCGGGTCTACGGAAGACTTTTTGTGTTCAGGTTTTAGGTAGACGAAAGGGGGACAGACCCCCCTCTTTTCCCGCAGATGGGAAGAAGCATACCGGAATTTTTGTAGGGATTACCCTATCGTAATTTATTTTTGGGACCGAAAAGGAGGAAACGGTCCCCCTCCCCACGACAGTGGGACGGCGCGAGCACGGTGCCGTTTAATTTTACGGGACGTGTATAAGGAGAGTTGAGCTTGTCTTTCGGTTCGGCTTGTCAGAGGAGGCCGGCCTCCTCCCCCACCCACCGACGGATGGGGTCGATTTGCGCTTCAAATCGGCTAGAAGCCGTGATCATATTTTGTTTTTATTATTAGAGCTCTCTAAAATCGCGTTATTTTATTTCTACATTCATCTAAGCTCACGTCTCACGGATTCGAACCCGGGCTCGTTTCCGTAAGCGGTGTGTGAGTTTGTCATTCTGTCAGTCATATGTCTTATAGCTGTGTAACTATATGTAAGGTTCAACGCTCGACCGGTTCGAGCGGTGTATATCGTATTGGTTCTAGTAGGAGGGAAATGCATTTATGCACTGTCCAACCGACCCAAGGGGGCTTGAAGAGTTTGTCGGGTCAGGTCGTGTAGCTATAACTACTACCAACTACCGACAAAAACCTGCTATCCGTGGGTTTTCCCTAGTGGCATTTTACTGCGGATGCGTGTCTGGGTGTGTTTTTGCTTGTGTGCAAGGGCGGACTTAGCAACTGCTATGGCTATGGCGTCGTCGGCTTCGTGCAATACGTGCTTCGGCCGACTATATCGGGAGTCGGTTATTAGCGTCGGATCGTACACCGACGTCTTTCTTATAAGACTGTTCGGGTGATTCAGGGCCCTATCGAAAAACTTTTGAGAGAGTTCTTTGAAGTGGCCCTTAATCGAGGTCAATTTAAAGTGACAATGTAGATCGATATTGCGTACGTACCAGGGGCAACCAGTGGCCGTATGCAGGAACCTGTTTTGCAGTTTCTGCAACCGATGTATCTGCTGAGGAGATATGTGCGCGAATGCGGCACTGCAGTACGCCAGGATCGGTCGAATACATGTGACATACAAAGTGAGCTTATGTCTATTAGCCATTTTGCTCCTTTTGTTTATCAACGGATAAAGTTTGAACAGGACGTATTGCGCCTTTTTTATAACTCTATCGATGTGGTTCCGGAAGTCCATCGATCTATTTAGCGTGACGCCGAGATATTTGACCGTCTCCGCTCTAGGAATTTCGTTCCCGTAGAGCAGGATAGGGGCCATCTTATTCTTTTTCTTTCCGCGCTCTCCTGTCGCGCGTGATCTGGTTCGGGTGAAGAGTATCGACTTACTCTTTTCCGCGTTCATCTCTATCCTCCATTTCAGGAACCATTCGCTGAGTTCGGTGACGGCTCTTTGGAGTAATCTGGCTCCCTCTCTGGGAACGTTCCTTATGCACAGTGCGGTGTCATCCGCGAACATTGCCAGCTGTACGCTGGGGTGTCGCGGTAGGTCGCTGGTGTACAAGTTGTAGAGGGTCGGGGATAGTACAGAGCCTTGCGGGACCCCGGCTCTGACTGTGCGGGGGGAGGACAGTGTGCGCTCCACTATGAATCTGAACCGCCTGTTCTCTAGGTAGCTGTTTATTATCAGTACCAGTCTATCAGGCAGTTCCAGTTGGTACAGCTTGTAGATGAGGCCCTGGTGCCAGACCTTATCGAACGCCTTTGCTACGTCGAAGAAGACAGCACACGTCCCGTGCGGCCTCTTTCTGTGTAGTCCCGTAAGTACATAACTAAATAGCCATATAGACGCTAACATTTTATAGCTTTGCATTGAACTTGCACGCTATTTTATATATTATCAATAATTTATTTTAACTTTGGATTAATTTACATATTGATGCCTTTTTTACGCAAATATCACTCATTACAATAAAGCTACTCTTACGGATTTATAATAATCGAGCAATCTGTGAAAATCTCAACTCTCAAGCTACCACGACTTATGAGATACAGCCTGATGACAGACGGATAAACAGAGAGACAAAGGGACAGCGGAGTTTTAGTAATTGTAAATCGAAACCCTGGTTTCGATTTTTACCCTATGCGTACGGAACCTTAAACTTATAATATTTTACATTTAAGCCAAGCTTTTCAACGGACTCGAAACCTTTGAGGGTGAAACATTGGTGTGCAGTTTTGGCCTAAAATTTAAACTGTTTATTACATAACGTCTAGATCTTATTATGATTGCGTTAAAACGACTTCCGTATTTAAAAGAAAGGATAGGCGACGAGCTAAGACTACATTATTCGTACAATGTCCCTATTTCCTCCCGGAGTAAACTAAAGAGGAGTTATTATTTAAGCCAGCGTTTGCCTCTGACGGCTTTATCATAGATCGAAGTTACAAGCGCCAAGCGTGTTTTGGTTATAAGTCCATTTATTTTATTTAGTAACTTCCAAACCACCGCAGTCGTGAATTACTATCAGTTTATACATTACAACCTTTCTCGGGAATCGCTCTAGCTATATATGGAAACCGTATGAAATTCCATTCAGTAGGTTTTATGAAAATTGATCACGCATGGACAGATAAGTTTTGAAGACTTTATTATATAATAAGTGTAGATTTTATAAAGGAAGGAAGACACTCGGATGGTTACTGACACCTTAGCGTGTTTTTTATAAGAAGTGTGTATATAAAAGAAACAAAGAAATTGGTAATTTATAGTTGTATAAAAAAACTATTACAGTCTTAGGTACTAAGCTTACGTTACGTTTCTGAGTTCTTATCATATAAGATCATTAGCAAGCTAGCTTTCAATGTTAGTATGCATTAAGGCACTGATTCATATAATAATAAAATCATTTAAGTAGGGAATATTTGTAGGCGCAATTTTCCAATTTTTATTTCTGTCTTCCGATTGGTAGGACTTTTTAATCTTTTTTAATGTTTTTTATTGTTCTTACGTCCCCTCATTGACTTTGTGTCCATGTACCTAATTATTATGTAGAACTAAAATTGTGTTCAACAATGTTCAACATCCGGCGGAAGTTATAAGAGAAGCGTACTATTACGAATAGCCTAGTATTATTACAAATAATACGCTTCTCTTATGACTTCCGCCGAACTCAATAAGTACAACGACAAATTCCCCGGTGAGCTACAGCATGATAAAAACTTATAGCGTGGAGGATATTGAATAACATAATTGGCTACAGTGTTACTGACGCGCTTAATAATTTACACCAAATTATGTAGGAAATTATAACGTGAAGGTACTATGTTATGGGTCGTGGTAGGCAGCTTTATTGCACGTGCAGCTAGTAACTAACGTACAGCTTCCTATTAATAATAATAATAATTTATTCTGCAAAAATACATAACAGTACATAAAAAACAAGGATAAAAATTTCTAAATTTAAGTAGACCTTGCAGAAATATTCTCAAGTTCGACAACGCTGGCTGTGCTGTCAGCGCCGATCTCCCGCTTGAACCATCAGGTGACCACACGGATACGCCAACACTAAACTTACTCAATTGACTAACAATTTACTCAATATTACACAAATTATAAACCGTTACATATAATGAATATTTATCCAAAAATTTTCAACAAAATTAATACATATTTTTCAATTGATTTTTTTAACAGTGGGCGTTGTCTTAAGTGAATTACCTAGTATGCTTTTTTAGCCTGACTACCACGTGTTCTAGTGGTTAATTTGTTCAGTCACAGATATTACGGCCCAAGGTTTGAGTATTTTTCATTTTTTTTATAGAAACGCCCACGCGTAAGTACAAGTTTTAGTAGGCAGGTAGTTTGAAGAAGAGGAACTGCCATGCTGCATAGGAGAAGGTAGTGCCATTCATGGTGCACTACATTCTCCTATGCAACGGGGTTGGGCCGACACGACCGGGGAGGTACCTCTCGCTCACTTGATACCGGCATACGGGAGTAGCCGGTGGTCCATTGGGGGATACTAAGAGGGCAACGCGTCTGCGTAACAATCATGCAAATTTCCATGGGCGCCGGTAGTCACCAACAGGGTCCGCTTGCTCGTTGGCTCCCTGTCGCTATAAGAAAGGCAGAAAAACGTTTAAAAGGCACCTTCCTATTTATTTGGTGACATATAACCAGTTAGTCTTAGTATACAACCGCGACTGGAAAATAGTAATCAACCTTTCGGTAATAGTTAGTGCCATGTTGTATTGTCACGGAATTGGGCCGACGCGAGTGGGAAGGTACCTGTCGCTCATATGATACCACTATAAAGAGACATCTTCCGGTTTGTGAGTATTTACAACTTACATACTTACTTTTGTCCACTGCCGGAGGAAGAAAGGAGGGCAATGCATCGGCATAGTAATCAAGCAGATGTTCATGGGCGTCGGAAGACGTTAAGAGGATCCGATTGCTCGTTTACCCCTCTGTACTACAAAAAAATCGGTGTCTTAAGTTTACACGAATGTTACACATTAATTTAAAAGTACTTTTACAAACGTCACGGATGAAAGTCCACCATTATTGCTGTTAAGTTTCTGAAACGTCGGGCTCATTAAGAATTATATAAATTCGTAAAATTTGTTTTATTGAAACTAATCACGATCCTTCATAAAGGCAGTATTTATTGTAATGAAGTGTACTTTAGAATGTTCCTCACGGAAGTCTCCTTATATGGTAGGCAGAGAGGACTGAGTTGAACACATAGATTAAATGTAACAAATACACACTAACATTATTACAGAACTAACTTACTTATTTTTTTCCCTGTTCTTTCTATGTTGGCACCCAAAAATTCACTGTATTGAGTGGCATTCTACCAAACATCATAAGATAACATATAAAACGAGATTTTTCCTCATTATGTGAACCCCAAAAAGTCCTTAACATAATGGAAGCGGAAATTCGGTGCACAAGTTGACAGCAAAACGAAACACTAGAATATTTTAACGTGGAAAAACTTCATTTTCATTGTGGAAACTAGAGCCGGAGTGCCGGTTTTTGGTCCATCCACTCAGGCCGTTGAATTTTAGATTCCGTCTTAATTATCATGCGCCATGTGCAGGGTATGTAACTGTTTAGTTTTAAACTGCTTTTAGCTTCCTATGTTTGAATTTCGTCTGCCAGACGATATCAAATGCATGACGTTTACTGCAAAAGGCACACAATCACAAAATTATTTTGTTTATTTTAAAACTTCTGCCGTTACTGTGCAACTTAATTGGTGCGTGAGGCTAACTTGTTCTCATGTGGCATCTAAATCGAACGATCGAATTTGGGAAGGAGTGGTGTTAAGCCATACTATATATAACATATAAAAATCGGATTTCGCGATGGAGAAGCGACTGTCAACATTTACGCAATCGGAGTAAATTGTGCAGACAATTCATCTAACTCCGGCATTTATAGAGGAATAGGCGAAGTAGTAGTCGGTAATGTTTGGTAAAAAATAATAAAGTACCAGTGCGACTGAAATACGAAGGGTTCCGTAACATTATCTGTGCAAGTGGCAAAAAAACATATGTTGTATGGAAGCCCCCATAATTTACGTTTTGTGGTTTTTGTTATGCCGGCAACAGAAATGCATCATCTACTATACTTTCAACTGTCTGACTACTAAGGCTGATTGATAGCTGATCGAAAAGACAAACTTAAAAAAAGATAGGCAATCAAAATTTATTACGTAATATTCCATCACCTATTCGAAAATAGAAAGCCAAATTTGAATTTATTCGTAATTATAGAATTTGTGTAAGGGGACCAAAAAAATTTTCTGCCGTAAATTTTGTCAACAATGGAAAGAAGCGAAATTCGTGCGGTGATAATACGTTTTAAAAGGGAAAACAGCAACCCAAATTAAAGTTACGCTAGATATCGTTCTAGGTAATACTGCTTACATTGAGTACAATTACACCTCGATAAATGACTTTAAGCGTGGAAGACAGATCCACGAAGGCCCCAATAGGTCTGGCCGTCCTAATGAAGCATGAATCCGGATATGATCAATAATATTTCAAAAATCATCTCATCATCAGATAAAATCTCTCAAACAGCCAAAAAGAAAGTTTTTTCTCACCACGACGACGCACCTTGTGCACTCGTCAAGGATTGCAGTTGCCAAACTCCATGAATTGCGGTTCGAATTGTTACATCACATCCCCCCTATTCCCCAGATCTGGCACCGTGCGACTTCCACTTATTCCCGAATCTCAAGAAATGGTTACATGGCCGAAGATTTTAATCAAATTATGAAGTCATTGTCGCCGTAGATGAGTATTTCGAGGGGTTAGAGAAAACATTGTATCAAACTGGTGTAACGGCATTGGAGAAGCGTTGGACTAAATGCATTGGAGTAGAAGAAACTACGTTAAAAAATAAAATTGTATTAAATTGATTATTATAATTTTTCATTGTCATTTCGGATACTTATCATTACAGACGTACGTGAAGTCAAACATACGAACGGGTCTTAGTAATAGGGTTCGTTTTTGCTTTTTTTTGTTAGGGAGCCCTAAATACAGTAAAAGCAATATCAGGAAAAGCGTAAGACAAAATTATAATTTCAAAAACATACAACCATTATCCAAGATACGAGCTTCTAAGTAATTGGCTCGAAATTCTGATTAAAAACTTCCCTGTTGAGTTTTATTAGAAGAGTTATCTCTTACAACTTATATCAAAAGATCGCGAAGAAATTGAGCGTATAGGGGCATGAATTCATTTATGTTTTGTACACTCGACACGAGGTACTAATCAAAAATTTTAATCAAAGGAAAGTGCGCTCCATACATACTCATATCTTGACCTGATTTTTTTATTCCCCTTCACGATGTGCGCTACGAAATACATCCTTAATTATAACCTGTATCATAACGGAGATATTTGGGAGTTTTATTGGGGGAGGAAACTCTTCTTTCTATTAACTTTTTTTTAATACTGGCCACGACGGTACACGGATTTTTTTATTTTTAACTGGGGGAAGACATATTTATATTTTGATGGATGGCGTACAGTTAAGTAACGTTAATTTCGACCTAGCTGAATTTCAGCCATGTTGGCCATCTCTGTAGATACAACACAACCTCGCAGGATATAATTGTAATGTCGTCCTGGCCGAATTTCGGCTACAGCGGCCATTTCTATTGAGAGCGCCATCTGCGCGGGATATATTATAGTACACAAGTGTTCGCGCAGACACAAGTACACTCAAAATAACTCGTTTATACACAGAAGGAGGACTCCAGTGGGAAGGAAATCCGACACAACCAGATAATTCAGGCGCAGCACCGACGGCTCGTGCTCTCCTAGAGACGGAGGAGGGTATAGTGCACAAGTTCCCTCATTATCCTACTCCCATCTTGCGACAATTCAACACGACAGTCACAGAACCGACGACTTAACGTGTTCTACTAGGCGCGAGTGTGTGACACCGCCAACTTGCTGAGTTCGGGCTGTTGTTAGAAATTGAAAAATCACAATAAAACTTTCGTCCGATGAGGGACTCTCGAGCCCGGGTCATCACGACTGTGGTTGCTTACCACTACATCATGAGACAGTACACAGTTGGATGTATAGTCGGTATTTGCGCATTGATCTTCTTACGTATGTTGCTTCGTCCTCTGCCTGGGAGTTAACACATAAAAGGGCCGTATAAAACTCTAACTGTTTTATGAATAAGTAGGTTAACGAGCGCCTTCTGGCGATTAAGCCCTCAAAAGTCCACCAGAAACTCTCTCCTCTCGTACATCTTTTTTTAATCGTAGCCGGACATCTGGCTGTTGGTGATATTCGACCGCACGCAGAACGACATTACGGATTTATAATTTTTTTAAGTAAAAAAAAAGGACAAACGAGTAAACCGAGCCTTTTTACGACTACCGACGCCCATGAACATCCACATAATTACTATGCCGCTGCGCCGCCCGTCTTCCTCCCCCCATCCCAATGGGCCACCGGCTACTCACAAACAGCACGAAACGCGACACTGAAGATGTCACTTTACGGTGGTATTATGTGAGCGAGAGGTACCTCCTCGGTCGTGCCAGCCCAATTCCGTTGTACATTGGAGGATGTAGTGTCATGCACTATACATGGCGCTACCTCCTCCCATGCTGCATGTCACCACCTCCTCCGAAAATCCAATTTGCTAGGAAATTAAGTACAATATCAGCTGCAAACAGCGGTTTCATCATTACTTTTAATCATTAAATCACCATTAAGTAATTAAAATCTCCTCCAGTGAAATTAAAACTAAAATGGCCGATCCACTTACAAGATATTCATCAGTGTTGCACAGATAAAATTATCTAAGTTTTATTTTGAAATAGCCAGTAAAAACGAGTCAACCAATTAAAATCTTACAAGGAATCTGGGTCAGTTTGAATACCATGTAAACGAACCCCGTCCCGGTTTGGAAATGAAAAAAAAAAACAGAAACTAACCGTGCGCATTCAATTGAGATGAATTTATCAAAGTGCCTTTTAAGTTTCGGCGCATAATTTCCAACGTTTCCCGAGCACTTCAGAAGTTATAATGCCGCTTTTTGGTACACAAAAACAAAGATTAACTATGTGTATACAAATTACACAAATTTTAGAGCTGTCTTTTTGGTACGAAGCGCTGCTAGCGGTTTTGTATTTATTTATTGTTATGTTTAATTAGTATTAGTATCTGTCTTATTTCAATTACAATTGTCTAACTTTATTCATTTACTCCAATAAAAGGAGTGGACCGTATAGAAAGAAAAACGAGCGTAATTGCCATTTTCTTCTAAATTTAATTTTTAAATTCACATGGATATAATATGACTTTCATTAACTGTTTGATTGAATCGTCACATCTATCAGCGTACAGCTAAAACCTAGAGTCGAAATGTGCTAGACCTAGAGCTGAAATGTGCAATGCAAGTATACGTAAGTACAATACGTAAGAATACGGATTCTTACGTATAGGGTTAGAAAGGAATTTTGAATTTCTCGTTTTTCTTGGGGGAGGGGGGAGTGAAATTTTGGTAGAGTTTTCAACACATGGCACAAATACGTTCTTGGGAACAAATAACTATCATATAAGTTTGTATGATAGTAGTTTTGAAAATTTCATCCCGAAAAACGTTTTCAAACTAGATGTTAAAAATTTGTATGAAGGAGTCGAAACTTGCGTGGATAACACCGAGTGGTGTTACTTTATTAAGGAAACAATATGTACGTACACATTTTATTATTTATTTCCATTGCGTGACGCTAATATTATATTTTAATAGCATGACGCTAGTATATTTGTATTTAAAATTTCAATGTGTACACCCACGTTGCTTCGTTAATGTTACGTACATTTTTACGAACAGATGCGCTCGCAACGTGTTGCGTACACCAAACGAAATATTATCATTTTGCAATTATATTTGTTGTACAAATAAAAAGTTTGTATAAATGAAAAAGTAAAATATGCACGGAGCGTGACGCTACGCTCCATGAATACAGTTAGTAGATAATTTTAAATGGGCTGGATGGATAGTTTTGTGTAACGTTCCTTTAAAACAACACAATATTCAAGATTTCAATTATTCATGGAACATAGGTACTATATTATAATTGTATCTATATTTACATACTTAATTCATGTTACCTTACACTTACTTTGGTCCGCATAACATGGTAATATTACATATTATAATCTCCATTCCTCTATTGCACCCCTTCAGGGGTAGAATTTCTCAAAGTTCCTTCTTGGTCACGAATACGCAGTACAGATACAGTAGTTTGTCACTCAGTAATGGAAGATTTACTTAATACATATACAACTAACAAATAAGTAATAGTAACAATAATATTAAATACACGTAGCAAATCAGTTACATGGCCACATTATCTACAGACCGCGCTAGATAGTCAACCCCGTATACGTTCCCCTTTCACCTACCCGCACTCGACTTGTTGCCTCAGTATGTTGGCGCACTATAGAGTGCAGGCTTGACGTCATCGACGTCAGATCTACTTATATCATAAGCGAGATATAGTAGTGAAGCGGTACAAGTACTTTTAGTACACCTCCTCAAAATCGGACCCGTAACACACTTGTTACATACACAATCTACCTTATTACACACAGAAGTAAAGTAATGACCTCGCTGTCAAGTTGTGTACAATTTTTTTTTATTTGCGTAACAATGTCATAAGTAGGAGGATTTACATTGATAGAGCACATAGATATTCTTTTTACGTGCCTCATAAACCTGCGCGAGTGCCATCAGCTTTGGATATGTTGCCCTGTACCTCATAATCTTCAGGACATCTCTACGGTTAGTCAGTCCCGTACGTGACCGATATCACCTCTACAGAACTCCTCCCTTCCTCGCAACACTGAACTAATCCAACAATTTTGAGACAGTGCAATGGGATCCGGTTCCCATCCTTGACCTTTGTCCTATGCGCAAAAGCGGCTTCATCTCTTGCTTTCTCACAAAGAGCAGCCTCAGTTCAATTGGCTTCACCTAAGACGTCAGGTCTCTCCTTGGAGTACTCAATACTCAGAAGACTTAAACCACAGTAAGATGTAGCTGGTAATGATATCTGTAACAAATTAACTTCTTTTTCTTTTTTTCGGTCCCGAACATGTGTAGTGGAAACGATGATGAGCTCAAAACAGCTTCATCGGATTGCTGTGAGTGTTTGTCGGGCGAGATGAGTCTAGGCTTGGGGTCAAAAAGAGATCCAAACCCACGAATAGAGAGAGCTAGAGAGAGAGAGATCGAGAGCGAGAGCAAGGGAGAGAAAGATTGAGAGAGAGAGGAAGAAATGCACCCCAATATGAGAATTATATTAGCTAATGTAACTCATATTAGCTATATTTATTCTCACGGCCAGAGCAAAACGCGAGGTCCCTCCTGCCCCACTCTGACGAGGGCTACTCGCGCATGGTAGCTAAATGGCCTTAGCGCTGAGTCAAGTGAATGACTCGAGGAGAGAGGCTCAGAAACGGTTGAAATAAGTCACGCGCGGTAGTTTTGAAATACCAGTACGGCGGTATTATTTGAGTAAGGCAAACCGCGAATCTTATTGGAAATATTTAGCATTAAGAGACCTTTTACTAAAGTCCACCATAGCGACTCTCAAATACAGTGACAAACTGATGATGACAAATAAAATGATACTTTTTAAAAAGGATTCCTTTTTGACGCGGCTCGTACCATATGGTAGACTATTCGATTCAACGGAGCGATTTTTGACCTTAATTCGACTCGATTTATATCTGATGAAGCTGCAGATGGCGTCATTTATAACAGATAATGTAAGGTATTCGTTGGCGTGAAAATGCCATCCTAAAAATGATAATACACTCAATATTTCAGATTGTTATTATCTTCAACCTTCTATTTATTAGGGTTGGTGTATATTTTATTTTATGCTAGATATTAACATTATTTATCGGCAATTTGTATTTAATTGATTGGGCGATTTAAAATGGTGTTTCCGGTCAGACGACAACATTGCAAGAGATGCCATGCATAGTGCATGATACTACAAGTTGGCCTAAATTGAAATATTATTTTTGTGCTTTATAGTCCATTTTATATCCCCATAGTTAGCCCAATTCCGTTGCATAGTCCCCCAATTACGTTGGCCCAATTGGGCCGACACGACCGGGGAATACCTACCGCTGTAAAGTGACATCTTCAGTGTCGCGTTTCATGCGGTGTGTGAGTAGCCGGTGGCTCATAGTGTGGAGGGGAAGGGGAGCAACGCACGAGCATAAGAATTATGTGGATTTTCATGGACGTCGGTAGTCGTAAAAGGACTGTGATTTCTCGTTTGCCCCCTATTCTATAAAACAACATTATTAGAACTTGACAAACTGGGTGCGACTCTTAGGCTCACTCGCATAAAACGTGTACACTGCTTTGTCTAGTCACTGCTTGATGATATAATATACGAATATTCTCTAACCTCATTTGAACTGACTGACGACTACAATATTTTTAGATCTGCGGTTCCTGAGGTCCAAACAAACAAAATTCCTTTTTTTTATAATTTAAATAAATATTATAAGAAATGAACCTACTCAAGCAGCACACGACCTTGCGTCAAGCGAATCATGATTCAAAACTAACGCTGACGAAATTATAACCCAATTATTTATTGATGTCTTAAGTTTACGAGGATTTACAGAAAAACTATTTTTACGGGTTTTATCGTGGCTTATTTAATTATGTAACTGACCTGAAGTTTCAGAAACTTTATAGTGACCATGTTATGGATGGACTAGTCACAGACATATTACACCCGTGACCATGGAAAACCATTGAGAAAAATATATAATTTTTTTTGGTAAGCAATGTCGAAGTTTCCTAAAATGATACGTAGAATAAATTGAGCGGGAATCAGTATAATACGTAGAGTAAATGGAGCTTCAGCAAATGTTACTTAAAACAAAAAAAAAAACTAATTTATTGGATTTTATCGCTGTCTATTAAGATATTTCACGAGCCCAACATTTCGGATGCTTTACAACAAACATGATCAAGGGTGAACGGAAGTTTTCTGTCCACGTTCAGAGACAAGAATAGATCGTTAAGCATATATATTTTCTTTTTTCATATTTTTAAACTAGTCGACGCGAACTACTAGTATTACACGAAAGACTTTTTTGACTTTTTTATCTTAGATTTGTCCAGTTTCTATAACAGATGATGGTAGGCTTCGGCTACCTAGTCTAGGTGATGTGTGCACCAGTTTTTATAATACAGACTTCTACCACCCAGAAACAGGCCTAATCCTAGGTTAGGTCTAATTATTTAAATCTAATTATTAAAGCACTCAGATAATTTAGAGAAACTCTTTGGTAGATGGAGGGATTCGTACCTGGGCCGCCAGTGTATTTAGGTAGTACCAAAAACTATTTTAGAAACAAAAGTGTTTTATATCAATATAAATCTCTTTGGAAGAAATACATTATTCTATTAGGAGGTTTATTTTTCAATGCTTTAACTGAAGTGAGCGGCGTCTGGTCATATTTACTGACCGGAGTGAGACATTATTACTTTGGTATGAGTGTACTTTACAGTTGCGGAGAAAAATGTCGTAACCCACTTGAATTATAGATGTTAATTATAAATACAAATGTTCTTTTTCAATAGATTTTAAATTTTAATGTTATTTTATTAG
>JAFELO010002234.1:17849-53131 GCA_017140195.1 Eumaeus atala
AACAAGACAATATAAAAAAACACTATTTCCGTATTATATACCATACCTGTAAAAGTACACACAAAAGTATCAAGACTTACTTTAAAGCAGAAAGACCTAAAAATATTATGCACGATGTTCGTGTACATATAATTGTTATTTATGATCTACAAAAATATCCATAAAAAATGTAACTTTGATATTTATAATACTGAAGATTATAAGCGTAGTGAAAATAATAAAGGAAAAACGAATATAATACAGTATTGGCTTAAAGTAGGAGTAAATGTCTAATATATATATTGTCAAATTATTGCTTTAATTTATTGTTTATTTAATTAGACTGTCCCTTTATATTTATCATTGTCATCGTTTTAATAAAGTCATAAACCTTAATAAAGTTATAAAATTCTTTCTCATAAATTTATAATAAAATAAATACCTTCTAAATTAATTCCGTTTCCGAGAAAAAATAATTATAAGTGACATTTTGTCGGTTACGACGTTCTACTTCTCGACATCGGTGTCGCAGTCCCGAGAAGTCCGGATATTGCAAGCCAGTCCCAACTACAGCAAGTTATAACTACTGCTTATGCTGGAAGGAAAATGTACGCCGTCGATATATTTATCATTGTGGTTTTCGGATTTAATGTGAAACAAACTGTCTGTATGTTTTTTCGTTATGTACTTTTTTATAGGATATACACATAAATTACATTATACTACAAGCAATGAAATTTAAGGAAATATTATAATATATGTTCACTTATAGAAGACAGACAGATTACGACAAAATTCACTTTTAATTAATAAAAATTTTGTTGGAGGTCTTGCCATGCTGCATAGGGAGAGGTATTGGCATGCATAGCGCATGACACTGCGTCCTCCTATGCAACGGAATTGGGCCGGCACGTCCAGGGAGGTACCTCTCGCTCACTTGATACGGGCGTTAAATGACACCGACTGTGTCGCGTTTCATGCGGTTTGTGAGTATCCGATGGCCCATACGAGGGAGGGGGCTGAAAAGAATGATGTTCATGGGCGTTGGCAGTCGTTAGGAGGCTTAGATGGGTCGTTTGTCCCCGTATAATACATTAAGAAAAAACAATTTACCTATTTAAATTAAAGCGAATTCAAATAATACCAGAGAAATAAATTACTAAAATACATAAAAATATTTTTTTACAGTCGGTGTAGGGCGAGCAATCGAAAGAAAGTCGGCACCCATAAACATCCACATTATTGTTATGATTATCTGCATCGTTCCTTCGATTGAATGGGAGCAGCCCTTTAAGGGGCCACCGGCTACTCCCAAACCGCACGAGATGTGACAGTGTCAGGTGAGCGTGAGCTACCTCCCAGGTATTGTTGGCCCACTTCAGCTGCAATGCAGAAGCAATATAAGCGCATACAACTACGATCAATATTTAATCGAAGATTGATATCAGAAAAAAAATTACTTAAAATGTAATCATGTTACCTTTTATCAGGCCGATATAACAGAACGCGAGCCTCTTCGTACCTGTCAAGGCTAAATTGTTTTTGAAAAGAACATTTGATCTCTTTGTTAATAAAACGTGCCAGTCAAACTATCATGTAAGTTGAAAGTATAGATTTAATATGTTCGAAAATCAAAATTCAAAACTTAGTCACCTACCGCTAAAATAGTGGTAATCTTAGACAGTGTTCTATTCGAAATTGAATAAAAGAATGTTCATCAATTTTAAATATAATGATCATATTGTGACTACAATTTATATTCTATGAGATATCTGTACACTGTTGCAATCAACTTTAATTATGATACAATAAAGTTTAACGATACAAATTATATTAATTAGCGTCGCTCGTAAATGAATCAGAATACAAGGCGAAACATTACCATACAAATTATATGAACCATTTTCCGGGAACAAGCTCGAGGTTCATAGATTTATATTATTAATAAAATTAAAAAAAAAAAGTTTCTACGGATTATTTTTTTAATACAAATTTGAAACCTGCAAAAGACGAAGAATTTTGACGATTAAGTTGGGTCTACATATATGGGGCATACCGGGCTATAGCCGTCCACTCTTGAAATTGGGCCTGCCCCATAGAGCGCCAACCACCCCCGACCCTGGGCAGCCCGCATCCATCCGCAACCCGCCAAGTTTCTTTCTGTAGTCATCTTTTAGGAATAGTCAACTGTGGCCATAATATATAGTGTGCAATTGTGTGCAGACACAAGTGCACTCGTATTCCAACGGGATGATAGTCCGACATGACCCGAGAGGAATATGCACGGATTACTGTGCTCAACGAGGCACGAGGGTACAACACCGCCAGCTGCCTGATTCCGGACTGTTATTAGAATTAAAACTTGTGCGTGATCACGCTTGCCACTAGGTCTTGATCCAATTGGTGTTGTATTTTGAATATATTTTCGATTGTATGAACAGTAAAAACAATACTCTTTCACGCCAGTTCCCTAGTGGGCAAGGCAGAGGGAACACCACATATCAAGATCCTAATATACCTGTCTTGCCTCCTTAATTATTTAAGTATATAAATGTCTACCAAACCTGAATATACATTTCATGACTTAATGCAATGTAATGAGTACATTTTTATTTTATTTATTTTATTCGAAACGAAATGTTAGGAATCTTACATTAAACATCAACATGCCTGACACCGTGACGATACCTAATACTACACCACCAGTTTCAAGACTAGCTCAAGGTTTAAAAAAATATATTTTTTTTAATCTTCAAAATCTCTATTAACCATAGACCGGAAAAGAAATGGTGATTCACTTTGACAATCTGTTTTTGTTTAATTTACGAGAATTGAACCGGTACATCCTGGTAAGGATGTTTAGATCCTTTTTTTTTTGTTATTTTTGGGTTTGGCTTGTGATTTTCATGTCGCATTGGAGGAGAGGAGAGAAGGAAGGCAATAAATATGTCTTTATAAAAGTTATGTGAATATCTGTAGCCGTGCGTAGTCATCAAAAGGACTACTGCTGCTCGATTGCCTACTCATAAAGAAAAAAAACTTATATCAATCATCATCATTATCAGCCCTTGTCGTTCCACTGAGGCATAGGCCTCTTTCAATGAACGCCAAGACGACCGCTCTCCTGCTACTCGCATTCATCCCGGATCGGCCACTGGGCGGAGATCGTCTTCCCACCTGGTAAGTGGTCGACAAATACTTCGTTTTCCTAAGCGCGGTCTCCCCTCCAGAACCTTAATGGCCCATCTGCCCTCTGTTCATCTGAGTGTGTGACGAGCCCACTGCCACTTCAGCAAGCTTATTCTTATTCTTAACAATCAGTTACTAGACTATTATCGCGCGTGTCCCATTAAACTTGTCCAATATTTTTGATCACCTGCGCCCATATAACGTTTACTTTCATATGGATAAAATAATAAGAATTCCTTAAGTACACCAGGAAAAAGATATAAATTTTATATATTAGTAATTTCTAAGTTTAATAAATATAATTCATTTCACTAAAATCCTAAGTTTCAAGCAGTAAAAACTCTTTGACCTTGGAAATGTTACATAAACCTCCGGAAACAGACATAAAAACAAAATAAATCTTTGCGAGTTTACAATTCTTGGAACCCTATTCGTATAAACATTAAAATGGTTAATCCCCCTAAAGGGGTATTTCCCCTCCGTGAGTTACGATTTGCGAGATTCGAAACTGCTCAAGTAGTTCCAACTACAATTAACATATATTTTTATTCTCAACTTCCGTCCAGACTAAGTTTTTGGTACATTATGTTTCTATGCTCTTGCTAAGCACTGTCCTCTAGTGTATGCTAAGCTGATAATATATTCGTGAGTTTTGGCTACGCTGGAGCCTCAGTGGTGGTAACCAGTAGGTTGGCGCTTCGAACTTCCACTCGGGTGGTCCAGATTTGCAACCCGATGCATGTCATTGATTTTTTATAACTTCAGTACATTTTTTGATTGAAGAAAACAACGCGGGGTACTCGAATTCGACCTAATATGGGATTGGACCTGATTTTCTTTCTGGGTTGCAGAGGTCACATTGCAGTCGCTCTAGTGTATAAACTAGCACCCTCGTCAAATCCCCTATGTTAGGTAGCAGGCTCTGATATCATCTTATATAGAGACGCAACAAATTTAGAAATTATTAGAGTGGGTATATAGAATAGAAGAGAATTTGAAGTATATTATAATACATTTTTTTTTTCAAAGTTCCTTTATTACTATTTTTTATGTCCTAGTGGGATGTTAAGAAACGGGGCAATTTTTAGTGGCAGGTCAACGACTAGTCCGATAGAATACGACTGAGTGAAATTGCGCGAGAAAGATTTCGCCGTTATACGATATTCAATGCAGCTAACCTCATTGAAAGAAAGTTAATCATTATCCTTTCTGACACGTTTTAGTTCCTAAATTTGACGTCGCGGCATTGCCTGTCATTACATCAATGTTATGATTGTAGAATATAAAGCAGTAGCAAACTATGCCCAGACAGGTCCGAAAGTAGGGCGTAGCTTCCGACAAAAAATTCGTGATGAGGTTAATGTTTATTTGCACTCAAAATACTTGGCAAAATTTCATACTTGTATCGATCACTATCGCAGCTTAAAATCAAAAGATTCAATGACGTTAAACGTCAACCGCCATATTGAAGAACGCCTTTCAGTGATAATCCGACTAATCGTTAGCCCGCTACAAAACAAGAAGCTCCTTTTTTTGAAAATGACTAGCCGCATTATTATGCGGCGATATGTACAATACGACTATGGCGGCTACACCAAATCCAAACACAAAGCCAATTACTAAGGGACAAAAAATTGCACAAAACTTGGGCTGGTACGATCGGGGATGTACTTCTTGATCACATGATGTCGCAGCATTGCTATTGCGTTTCTTACGATTCATGTGATTCGAGTAGCCCAATTGAAGGGTTGAAGTAGGCAATACGTATACTACAAAAAAACACGTCGTAACAGTGGGGGCGATGCACCCAATTAAGCCTCTTGTGTCGGTACCAAAGGGTAGTCGGATAATGTGATCTGTCAGCCCATTTGACGTCTAAGCTATAAGTGAACTATATATCCCAGCTTATGCTATAGTACAGGCGTTACAGAACAAGGAGGTGAAGCGGTTAAGACAGATCCGTTCCCAGCGGTGGGTTCCGTCGTTCCGTTCCGCTCGGAGTCGTCACGCGCTCGGTAGCGTTTTACCGCCGCACATAAATCGAGCCCGGCTCCTGAACATTTCCCGTGTACTTCTACGTTGCCAGTGTCCTTCTTTTATTTTAAAAATAATTCGTACGTTCGTATTTTTATTAAAAGAACGCAATTTTAAATTTAGAATGATAATTTTTTTTTTACATATATTTTATGAATATTGCTTTCTCCTTAGCAAATAAATTTATCTATTGCTTTAGCAAGTAAATATATTTATTATTTCTTCTAATAATCTTCTTACCTATCTATCCATATTTTTTATTCAACGTGAATAATAATAATTAAGGCTGATATGCCCCCTTCTCGAAGCCAACGACCCAATCGTTTACAACAGCTTCTTTCCACATGGTAAGTAGTAGATCGAAATTTTTTTACTCCATCCTAAGATTGTAATAGCCAATTATTAATAATGCTTCATATACACACGGTTATACAACTCATGTTTTCATACAGTCTCTTCATCCCGTCATGTAATATCCTGATATATGGCACTCTCGCCCTGTTCTCTCTGTCTACACATCACATATGGGATGGGATGTGGGAACTGGCATGAAGATGTGTTGATGTTTTTCTTACTTGATGATATTACCCCTTACAGGCTTCTAGGAATATTGATTAAATGTTAATGCGTCTTACAGGCTTTGGTGAATGTTGATTTAATGGTACTGTCTCTAACAGGCTTTACAGAATACTGATTAAGTAATAATATTTGGGGTCCGATTCAGTGAGTGGAAGGTGTTCACGGGTGGCATAAGTGATATAATTCGCACGGGCCGGTGAGTGTTCGGTTCCTCCAGCATCTGCCTGAACCTAATCGGATCACACGATCCAGCAAATACATGAGACCGATGATAATTGTTTTAATAAAATACCTTTCCATCTGTGTGAATTTATAAAAAAAAGACATTCTTGTCTATAAATTTATAGAAGACGGTTTTTTATAGCAGAACGGTCCAAGATCTTTTATGACTGCCGACGCCGATGGACAATCGATTTGCCCTCCTTTCCTGCTCCCCTCTGATGTGCCACCGTAAACTCACCAACCGCACGAAACACGACAGTTATAGCTTTCTCTTTACGCCGGTATTTTAGCGAGATGTATTTCCAAGGTGCCAATTTGACCAATTTGACTGTAATGTGCTGCTTTACTACAAAGTCCCGCTAAAGGTACTATAACCTCAACAAGAAACGAGACCCTAATAAAATACTTTAGTCGTCCGTCTGTCCGTACATCAATCTGCGCGTGTGTCATAAAAAGGGCACCCATGGTGTCCTAAAATCCAGAAACTTGATAAAAATGAAGTAATACACGACAGATAAAGGAACAACTCCAAAACATGGTAATTTATAGTTAAATCGCGGCAAAATTATTAACTTATATATTTTTAATAGTATAGGGGGACAAACGAGTAATCGGAGCCATTCCACGACTACCGACACCCATGAACATCACCATAATTATGTCGATGCTTTTCCCACGTTTTTCACCACTCCTCCCAATGGGCCATATTCCATCTCATTCACCCAATGGGCCACCTGTACTCGTTACAAACCATAAGAAACATGTAACAACAATGGCACGATCTCCACGTCAGTTTCATGTAGCATTTTAGCACAAAACAGTATATCTGTGAAGTACAGAGGTGTCATGTGTGCTGGAGGTACCTCCCTGGTCATGACGGCCCAAATAAGATGTAACACAGCACGTCACCACTAACGAGGAAGGCAGAGAGAAGCGATTGTGATGTACCCGTTATCACTCCCGACAGCCATACAAACTAACAAGCATTTTATTTTTTTTATTTTAGGTTGTAGCATGGAAAATTGACATATTTACATACACATACAAAATCGTTGTCATTCTTTTGCCGCCGTTCAATGAAACGCCCGTATGGAAAACCCACACGAACACATCCAGTCGATCACTACCAGGGTCACGTCCTGTATTTGCATAACGCGGTGGGACACGAGTCATCAAACACGATGCATATGTTCTACACTTTTACGAAACACCGCATGATTGTCGGATAAAACCAACGATATTGGAAGACGAGCAAGAGTTGAGGACAAGGAATGAGCATTCCCCGTCAGGGGGTGAAGGGGGATGATCGTCCGTTGATACGTTCACGTCAGCGCTGCCGTCGTGGATGTACGTCACGTGGTCTCTTTGGCCATGATATTAATAGTTGGTAGACCGTTCACCACCCATTCATTCGAGTAGCAGGAGATCGGTCGTCATGGCGTTCATTGAAGAAGGCCTATGTCCAGCAGTGGACCGATAAGCGTTGATTATGGGAACATTCACCAGGTGATGGAGGCGAGTAGCAGGAAGTCGGTCGATTAGAGTTCATGGAAAGAGGATTGATAAGGGCTGCTAATGATGATGATGAATAATATTATATAACTATTAATATTACCATATCGGTATGCATCTCTTCCATCTGTGGTAGGGTGATTTGGTCCCCATTTCGACCACAAACCATGTCTCGCCAACCGAAAAGCACTCGGAGTCATCAATCAGAGGTTGCATGCATTGCCCTCCATCACCACATCATCCGAATAGGCCACTATACTTATACCAATAAAACGCAATGTATGTCTATGTAACGCAACGCCATGCTGGTTTTATCAAGACGGAGATAACACAGCGCTCCTGCTCGAATCAGCTGCAATGCTGGAATACGTAAACTCTCTCAGAAACAAGCCCTTATGAATAATTACAACTCTAAAAGCTTAGACATACAACATAATGCGAATGAATGATAACAGATCCGTACATCAGTCGTTTGAGAGCGCCGCTTAATCCGCCCCCCACTTAGGATATTCGTGAGATATGACGTCATACGTCACGCCGCACTGTCTCCTGTGATATCGCGCTTCTTAATGGCCGGGTGGTAATATATTACATGTTTTAGCGTCTTTAAACGTTAACCCCCTTCTCGATTCAATTTAAACCACGCTTTTGATGTATTGGGACAGTTAGGCTTTATTTGGGTGTTTTGTAATATTATCTTTTGTATATGAAATGTATTCCCCCCTTAATGTATGAACCCGCGTATATTGTAATATAAAGAATATTCTCTATGTTATCATATAAGCGTGTTTATGTTAGAACAATATGTGTTATATACACGTTTCGTGCTCGAAGTCCGTGAAGAGTATTTACATGTTTATAATTATGTCATAACATCATTTTATATTTTAATATAAATCCTGGAGCATAGTTCATTGTAAATCCCTATATCCCAGTGGACTTGTTGAATATTTTCGAAGTTATACTTCATTTGGCGCGTTGGGGAAAAATGATTCTTACATTGCGCGCGCGCACCGTCACGAAAAACCCTGAGGTTAGCAAAATATTTCTATAGTCAACATTTTAGTTTTTTTTTAATATCAAATCAAATATCCTTTATTTCTGACACGTACGTTTAACATTATATACATTTTAAATTAACAAATATTATTGAATAATTATACGAAATAATAATTATTTGTTATTGCATTAATTATTTATTTGTTATTGCAGCCTCACTATTAAATAATAATATCGACTAATTCTTTTATAACTTTGCTCATTTAATTAACATGGATTATTATAATAAATATAAGTTTTTTTTTTATATTAACGTTAGTCCGTTATTGTAACCAATTTTGATGTATTTAATACAATGTTTTTCTATAATTTGTGTTGTCTTTTCCACAAACTTCGTATATTGGGTATACTTAAGTACACACGCAAGTTTTTGTTAATATTTGGCAAGAACTTGTCAGACCTCAGGAAAGCAAAAGTTAAAATAAATTAAATTTGTAAAATTAGGGTAATATTTCAATTTTATATTTTTGTATTAAATGTCGGCGAACAGAGGCATGTCTGCAATGATCATGATGTATGGCATTGTGTACTTTAGTGACAGTCTTGGTTAACAGAGATGGAAGATGTGAAACATCACACAATGTTTTCCTATCAATTGACGCACAAGGCGCAGAGAGAATAGAATGAAAAAAGACAGACAGAGTGAACTATGTTTGTTGTCTCTTTCAATTTAGATAGCCACGCTTGACGCTGGCTTCCGTTCTCCATTTACATTATCTCACGGACAAAACGCACATTTTACTATATTTTTAATCTTGTCTTCAGACGGATTAATTTAAATTATCCCAAGTACAGAGTATTGCGTATTACCCGAAAAGCGGACGATTCAGCCTTTAGTTAGCTTGACTAGGTCTCTATTACATTCTAAGTTTATACAATAGCGATCTACCGGCCGAATAGGAATCCCACAGGCGATATCACACTGCAGGAAGTCCTACGTGTAGCCAGACAAAAATACAAAGTGGCCATGAAGGTCGCTGAAATTAACATTTTACAGATATTGCCTAGATAGGAAATGAAAATCCTTGTGGTCGAGCCGCGACAGGTAGATCTCGCCCTCCAAAGAATGTCATTCACGGAGGAAAACTCCTACAAGGTTATTCTGACAACATTGAAACTGCTATGCATCAGCTCCTGTACTTCCCATGCCCAGATGATACAACAGAAACCGACAACAACTATCATCAAAAGTGCGAGTTGCGGCTGCACGCTCTCCTCCCGGTAGGGATTCAGACGCTCCTTCCCGAAGTGCAGTCCATCACATTATTAGAAGCTTACCGAATACAAGTCCCGGATTAGACGAAAACCCCCGAAACATCAGGAACCTGGACGGCTTCTTCCGGAAAGTGATGCCGATGTATTTCCAGATATCTGGAAGTTACTTTCATTGATAGTGCTGCCAAAGGGAAATGACAAGTCATTAACAGATCGAAGGCCAACCGGCCGATTACTTTACTGCCAATTCTAGGAAAAATTTTGGAACGACTCATAAATACTTGCGCTCCCAGTTTGCATAGTAATATTTCTGAAAATCAGCATGGATTCGGTAGAGGGCGCTCAACTGTAGGCGCATTAAAATCAGTGTTCGGGATAGTAGTCTTTTTGAACATCTCCGGAGCCCTCGATAATGCATGGTGGCCAATGATACTGTTAAAAGAAAAAGCTACCGGCATTTCGACAGACTGCCATAAATTATTTCTGTAACCATTATGTTGGCTTCCAGTTGGCCACCGCACTATTTGAAAGGTTTCGATAATGGGACGGGTTCCGTTCGGTGTTGGGCCCCACACTATGGAAACTCCTCCTGGACGATATTGTTAAATTTCCGAGACCAGAGGGTGTAAGCTTGGTGGCATACGCAGATGATTCGACGCTTGCGATCGTGGTACCGTTACGCGCCGTTATCGAACAGAAATGTTTCACGATCTTGAACAGTCTACCGGATGGGGGAACCCGCATCCGGTAGACTGTTGAAGATCCTGAAACATGTCGACCATTTGACCACATTTGACCGATGGCTAATATTTTACGCGGCCAAGTCCCAGACTATGACAATTAGGGTCGTTTTAAAAGCGTGTGCCGTGGGAGGGAACTGTACTGCTTCTTTCCAGAAGTTACAACACGTCCGGCATATCAATGGGTGGAAACTAAGTACGTTATTTCGCAGATATTAAAAGAGCACGGGTGCTTTAGAGTTCGCCTGTACAGGATGGCCTTATCTGACCTGCCGTCATGTTCTTGCGGTCATGAAGATGAAACCAGAGACCATGTACTGTGGAAATGTGACTTGTACAAAACCGAGCGAAATGCTAAGTTTGACGGCACCTAACGGACGACGGTGGGCCCAGTCTAACACCAGGATTTGGTCGCAACGGAACAGGGTTTTAGGAAATTGAGGACATTTGCGCATACATAGCACGCGAAGAGGAAGGATAATCAGGACTGACGAGGCCGATGACAACTTCTGCTTTCGTGGTGTCTGGCCCCAGAACCCTTTCTGATAGTGAAATAATGAGAGGGCGCTTAAATAATGTGTAGGGAGTCAAGAATTGCACGTTGGGGAACAGAGCCGGTGAGCAAACCACCGTTCATCTCCCATGATTCGCTCCATATACCGAGAGGTAGGTAGGTGGTAGGTGCATAGGTGCAGGTGGGTAACTACACGTTGCATGGCCTCATAAATCCCTCTAGTTGACCACCGGCTGTTCATAAATCACAATAAAAATAACAGCATAGTCGTTAATTTCAAGGCGACGGAGGAGGTACTTCCCTCTTACTCAAATGATACCGCATTAGAACTACCTCCTCCGTCGTTATTCCTCCGGCCCAATTTAGCTACATTGCATATGAATAGCATAATCTATAAATACAATAAACAATACTAATTAATAAAATATACTTAAGATATTTCTTCCGCATCATATAATTATTTTTGCGAATGACGTGTATCCCATTCATTGGTGCGGTCATCAGAATTCTCTATTAAATGTTATTTATCAGTATTGTACTCGTATTAATGAGTGTGCTGTTGGGTTACTTACTTTGTATAAGTGAATAATAATAATAATAATATCTGTGGACTTATCACAACACGTTAGCCTAGTCCTATCCAGTAGTAACTGCGAAAGGACTAGACAAAGGAAATATATTTAATATCTTTTTATATATCTAGGTAATCTTATGTACTTAATCTTTTTATTATAGTAATACATATGATACATATATAAACATCCATGACTTAGGCGGGATTCGAACCCGCGACCTGTGCCGTAACATGCGGCTTAACTGAGCCAGCCGGTCGTCAATAAATAAACATTAAAAAAGTAATAATAATACGTTGTTAAGGAAACAGTATTAGGAAAAAAAACCTCCGCAAATAGTGGACGGACGGACGGTCGAAAGTGACCTATTATATGTTCATTAGAGATTACAATTCCCAATCATTTTCTTTTTGGTCAAAAACGCGTATTACGAACTGTATTGTATACATTTGCATGTGCATCATGCACGAAGTACTTTAGTTTGCTGTCTAATATGTCATTGATTCGAATGGAAATTTCTGGATAATACAGCCTAATCGAAATATTCGCGAGCCAGTTTTGTAAAATTATGTGTTCGATTTTGAAATGATTCAAACGGATTTGAATCGATTTGGTAATTAATGTTTCGTTGATTGGTTTACTGTAGTTTATTGGCGGCTAAAATAAAACTCGAATCAGGTTGCAATCAAAATGTATTTAGGGGTCCATAAGTCTCAAGTAATCTGAGAGTACTGATAGTATTTGCATGTGAATTAAATATAATATTCTGGGGTGATCAATTATACTCTGCATTACTGATTTAAGTGTTTAATTTTTGTGCATGTGTTTTATTAAAAAACTAAACAAAAACTGTTAAGTGTTACATAATAGTTTTAATGCTTTCTTTTTCTGTCGGTTTCTCTGTGTAATGTTGTCCTTGTTAGGAGTAAAGCTTTTTGTGGTGTTGTGTGTGACTTAAATGTGCTTCGATATTTAGTTTTTTATATAAGTTTATAATGCAGATGGTTTAATTATATCCTTGTAATTCTTTTCTATTTCATCATTAGTACTTTTCTTTTTCATTTCTTTTTGTCCCTCATTGATGGGCCTGACACATAGAAGACAGAAATTGGTAAGTTCGGAAACCGGTATTGCATGCCTACCTAACTTATACGAACCCAAACAATTTGGCGCAGCCGAAGTGTACTCTATGATTTATGACTTCTATTTATTGTGCTGTCTTAAACTATTGTCGATGTCTTTAGTGTTGTTGTCAAATAAATATTTTTCTTTCTTTCTTTCACTCGTATTCACATAAAACAAAAGATGTTAATGCTAATAAAGATGATGATGAAACTATAAGAAAACGGAAAAAGAAAAGCTACAAATCACGCCCCTAATAAGGTGTTTGACCCACTTGAATTTATCACAAATTTATGAACGCAACCGTACCAAGTCATTAGAATAATTTCAATAGGATCCGGTGCGCCATCAAACACGTTCAGTGCTCAAAGGAAATAATTAATGTTCGAATCGTCAGTTCGTCTGACGATCATTTATCACGTGTAGTTTGTTTGCACATAAGGAAATGGAGAACTTCACGTTCACTTCCAACGTATCATTGAACAGATTAATTGCTTCCATATCCCAATTTCTATATGTATGTGTGATTAGTAAAATTGTATAAACAGTGACGTATTCCTATTGATTGGAATAGGCTCTTAGTTCACATCCATGAAATACATTTTCTATGGTAATGTTAACTGGAATTTTATTCTGTCCAATACTACCGATCCACCTCGGCTTCGCCCGCTTCATTATTATACTATAAAAACTACCTGGAGAATCGCATATTTAAATTAGTAAGAGGTAATGCCATGTTGCATAGGAGGAGGTAATCCGGATTTTTCGTTAGCATTCTCACGTGGCATATACCGCAGAGCTTGAAGACAAAAGTCTTCAACCAATGCGTTCTCCTCGTGACCTACGGGGCCGAAACATGGCCACTTAATTTAGGACTGGTGCGCAAGTTTGTGGTAACTCAACGGGCTAGTGAACGTGCTATGTTGGGTGTTTCTCTGTCCGACAGAATTCGTAAAGAATTCATAGAGCAGAGAACTAAGGTATTCGATATCACTCGACGAATAAGCTTGTTGAAGTGGCAACGGGCTGGTCACACACTCAGAAGAACAGCTGGCAGACGGGCTAGTAAGATTCTGGATAGAAGGCCGCATTTAGGAAAAGAAGTATTGGTCGACCATTCACTAAGTAGGAAGACGATCTCCGTGCAGTAGCCGGTCCGGGATGGATGCGAGTAGCAGGAGATCGGTCGTCTTGGCGTTCATTGAAAAAGGCCTATGTCCAGCAGTGGACCGATGAGGGTTGATAATGATGATGATGGTAGTTGTTTTTATCGACCTATATACCGCTGTCTTCCATGTCTTATGCCTCTCATAATGATCCTCTGTTATAGTTGATACAATTACACAATTTTCCATTTTACCATACTATCACCCGGCATGTACTGTAAACAATATAAAAGAGGTTCTATAACATTTTACGTTAATTATATCGTAAAATGAAAAGACTTTTTGGTTGAATCTGTTTAACATTAGAATAGCCAATGTCATTCAGGTATAATGCCGCTATATTAATTAAAAAGTTTTTAAAGGCAGTTCAGATAATACTGGGATTAATTCCTAAATTTACCTCCATGAAATACTAGCCTCGCTCCGCGGTCTCGTCCGCGTGACTTCGGTCCTATTAGTTGTAGCGTCATGGTATATTGCTTATTACCTGCTTCCGTACACTATTCGATATTTTTTTAAATTTGGGCCAGTAGTTCATAAGATAAGTGCGATATATATATATATATATATATATATATATATATATATATATTTCCGGATATTATTAGGGGAAAGTGATTTTTATAATCTATATCGTTGCCATATAGCAATAATAACAAGCTTACCTACAACTTTCACTTTTTAGTACTATGAAAAAATATTTTAATTTCATTTAACAGTAGAAAGAAATGATACAAATTGTGGTTCTCAATATCTTAGTAGTACCTAGCAGGTACTTTAAATTCACATAAAAATATATATAGCCAACAAAGCAATCTGAAGTACAAGTAAGCAGCTGTATTTAATTTGTCAAGATTTTAGCATTTGAAATTAAAGCGCTTAACGATATAAACTTTAAAAGTTAAATGAGTTAAGTGCTACTGAAGTTTTTATATTTAATTGCGTCCTAGTTAAGGCGAGTCTAAACTTTGTTGCATCTTCACTTTAATTACATTACTTTTGGAATTTAAGACATACCCTAAAATGCAACTGTAATAGGTAGTTGCTCCATTACAGCCGAAGCGTGCTAGTGGGGCCAGTGAGGTACCACCCGCTACCATTATAGGTAGGTATTGCGTGTTTGCGAGTCTCCGGTGGCCCATTGGAGTGGAGGAGGTGAGGTAGGAGTGAGTCTATTGACCTCCGAAGTAATCAAAGGTCTGCTGCATTGTTGGTTAGCCTCCTAATACTATTTATTCTTAGCAGTGTTACATAAATACAAATCTGGGGGCACAGAATAACGCCAAATCGAGGAAACTAGCGGCACGTCCGTACCATTTTTCTGTCTTACAATTACAGATGTTCAGCTCGTGTCTATCTCATGGAACATTTATATACAGTAATGACTCTGTAACTACAGTGAAGAGTCCACTTACGAGTCCATTACATACTATCTATAACTAGTATTCATGACCTAGAATAGTTACCCACCCTTATGGCGATCAACCCGACTTCACATGCAATTATACTAACTAAAAAGGATAGCTAGCTATATTATATAACATATAACATAGCTAGCATAAACCAGATTTACTCACATACACACAACAACAACAATAACACACCTTCACGCGATGATCCTTGACCCAGACAGTAACCTGTCATATTGTTCGTGGTAAGTCAAACTTGGTCCTACTCGGTAACATTTCCCTTAGATACGGTTTATGTGTCGCGTAAATGTCATTCGTGTCAGATTTTTTTAAGAGTACATACACCAAGAAATAAACCTAAAAACATTCCAATAAATTCCATCGACATAATTGGAAATCCGGGCTCTAACAGGTTGACAAACATGACAGCAAAGCCATCGTTTCAAGTCGATGTTAACGGTTAAGTGGCTATAATGTATCCTTGATAACACACTGAAGATGTTCTAATTAGCTACCTCGCATTAATTTCAGTTAGCTGAGTAATATCTTGTTTAGTTGATTTATACTGGCCGAGTGCCGTGTGGTCTAGTGGTGAGCACGTGCAACCATGGATGGTTCTTGGTTCGCGTCCCGGGTCGGAGCAGAAAGTGATATTGAGATTTTTTAATTTCTAATATTAGGTCCGGAGTCCGGATGTTAGCCACGTTACCTTCGTGGTTCGGAGATGGTCAAGGCTGAGCCAAGACGAGTGCGTGTCTCATTTCACTTTGGTCGTTTTTCCGTGATACGGAGACTGAACCACATGTCTGTCGAAGGACGCCACAGTTTTACCATTAATGATAGCCCAAGCAGCTCTTCTAGCCCCGACGATAATCCGTTCCCAACCTTAGCTGCCGTGTGTGCGTTGCCCCACCCCCTCATTAGAGAGAGAAATATATATATATATATATATATATATATATATATATATATATTGCTAATTTTAAAAAATCGGGATGCGTCCTTGCCATCTGCGGGAAATAACCGATGAAGCTGCACTGGACACTTCTGTCAGCACAGAGCAGTATGAAAAGATGATGTATCCTATCCAAAAGTCTAAAATAATCCTAAAGGTCTGAAGTAGTAGTAACACGTACTTAAGCCAGGAGGCGTTACTATTATATTTTAGGGTCTTAAAAATACATTTGTACACTATCACAAATTTATGAGAAGTTTTGCATAAAGGTCACACTTTACGTTCAACGTAAATATGTCTTGTAGATTCAATTTTTTTTATATTGAGAACATATTGAAAATATAATAACTCGTAACAAATACTATATTGTTCGTATCCACTGCAAACCCTATTGGAACTGAAAGTTTGAAGCGCAATTGTTAAGAGATCTGGCAACTCCGAGTAATAACTCTCCAGCACACCGGCGCGGCGTGACGAAGAGCCCAGGATACGCCACTTGCTCCCATAATGAATGGACTGTTTTGGCTGCATGTCTTTCCTGTACCATTTCCTCGTGGAACATTACAAAAAGTACTAACAAAGCTAAATTCGTTTACGGAAAACTCATTAAAAATTCACATACACTTTGAATTATTTCAACAGAGTATTTTTGAAAAAGTGTATATTTGATGAGGATTGCTTTAAACTTAGTAACGAAAACGAGGTACGTTTTACACTAGGATTATAAAATTATTTTCTTTATCATTTTTAATTCTTATGTCTTCATTTCAATCTTTTCGCGGGAAATACATTTCCGTACGGCCTGGTGTGTGTGGGACTCGCGGATGTACCAAATATTCACTAAAGCACCGCGGGTGCCATCGACTGCCAAAACAGACGTGCCCCGGATCTGTCAACAACAGGGAATCTTGGTTACTGGCCAGTCCCTCAAAATGGACCGGATTCAGCCCTTCTCCTCACCGACATATCCGTCGGGGCCCCTCCTGTGGCAAGTGCGCGCCCCGTGTCCTTCATAGAAGAGGTACATTTCGTTACTAGCTCCCACGGCGGATCGCTAGCAAGAGCTGTTGCTATCGCCCAGGAGACAGGAGATTGTACGGTGCCCCCGTATATCCCTCACTACTATGACGCGCATCGGGTCATAGCAGTGAGGGATGGGGGAGGAATGACCACAGCCCACAGGCTGTGGTGAGTGAATCCCCCATATGGGGGCCCCGTAGAGCGGAAGGGCCGCAAATCTAGCCAAATCTCAAAACCCAATTGTTCCATGCGCCTGACTACTAGGGCAATACCTATTTGGGCCAGCCGCACCGCCTCCCTGTAGTTTCTTCCCCAGAATTTTACAAGAGTTTCATCTAAATAACAGACAACTGGGAGGTGTCGGTGGTGGCGTCTCCGCGGGATCCGATAGAACCGCAGATCGTAACCGACATCCCACACAATAACGGCCCTAGTACCGATCCTTGTGGAACACAGCGCCCGACTCTCCTGGGCACATAAGACCCCACCTGGTTCTCGAGAACACCATCTCCCTACCGGAGAGGTACGCATCCAGCAGTCGACCCAAATGCGGGGGCACCCAAAATAGTTTCAGTGCCTCCCGTATAGTGATGTGGAAAAGACTGCTGAGGGCGCTGGCGACGTTCAGTTACACCACCACCTCTCCCACATGTTCCGCATCACCTGTCACCGACCGAAGGCGCCCCAGGGCACGGACGGTCCACCCGTAGAACCCGTATTGGTACTATACTTATGCTTAGATTAATTTAATTAATCTAAATGTATTTTTATTATATTAGCAAATGTAATTTTATTATTTAGCAAAACTGTCTCATAACTTAGTAAACAGAAGTCGAAATAATCAAAGCATTGTAACTATGGAACTTCATGTTATGAAGTAATTCTCTCCTGATCGTACACTCCTGGCGGAGCGGTCGTACTTATGGATTGTCTGACTATTCGTGGTTGGTGGCAGTTTTTGCTATTTTCGTCCACATTTCTCTGTGCGTAGAATTACGTGTACATTCAGCGGGGAACATCAAGAATACCACATATATGAAGTATTACCATTACAATTCATAATATTTTGAAGAGATCTACATTCATACTTATAATATGTGGGAAGAATCAAGATAGTCAACAAACAAGGAATGCATACCTAGGAATATTACAAATTTGTCCTATAGACAGATGAACATCGCCATATGCACTTCTTTCGATATCTATGATATTATTTTTTGATAATCAATTAACTTAATACAATCATGACTTAAGGTTTTGAACGCAGAATTTCATGTACTAAAGACTATATTGTGTAACTGTTGATGATGATATGCTAAAATTTACAAGACATTTTAAATACTAGTAGCCATTGCCACAAGGCCCACGATAAATTTTGTTTGAGTATTTATGTTCTTGGTTGGAAAGCTGGAACTCTGCCCGAAGATCGTGTTTGGAAAGGAGCTGTGTCTCGTAAGTCAAATTTTAATACTGGCACAGAACAACCAACTAAACTTACAATTGTGGAGGGTAGGATTAAGGAGCGCCATATTCGTATTTTCTTTACAATATAAGTCAATTACTGTTGTTATTACTTGGTATCTAAATTAGCCATAAACAGCATGTATGCCTGAATTTATACAGATGCATTGAAATTGGGCCATGGAGACTCCTGCAACCCACACGAAACGTGACTTCGTAGCGATCACCTTTCACCAGTATTACGTAAGCAAGGTGATATGTCATATTAGAATTTCTTCGAGTTCTTTCCCTTGCTGCTGCGACCACCTCTTCCCTTCTCCGTCACAAGCAGAGAAAGTCTCAATGTACCTATTAATAGATCGGTATACAAACATTTGACCAGTGCCGAGTATATGATGGAGAGTTTTAAAAATTGCATTTGGCACCATACCTACTTTGTGTAATGCAACCACAGCAATTTTGTTCCCTTCACCACCCCACTCCATTTTAATACCGCAAATTATTGTACTTTGTATTGGCGCCAAAATTAGAAAACACAATGAACAATCGCATAAAAATGACAGATTCCAAATTCATATGAAAAATATTTTTATTTTTAATGGTTCAGGGCAAGTATATACCTATAATACATACTTTACATGCAAACTAGCAGTCCGTCCCGACTTCTCGCGGATGTTACACAAAATATAGCAAAAATTCATTTATTTACTGACAACCGGCTAGCTTAGTTGGTAACGTGGCGGTTGGTCCGCGTATTACGCCAGAGGTCGTGGGTTTCAGTCCCTCCTCTGTCATGGATGTTTATCTATGTATTATGTGTATTTATATAATAAACAACTTCAATATATAAAATTTCTTAAATTTATAACTATATTAAATATATTTCCGTTGTCTAGTACCTGTAAAAGTAGTCCTCACGGTACTTACCACAGGACTAGACTAACGTGTTGTGATAAGTCCACAGACATTATTATTATTATTATTATTATTATTAAAAGAATACAAAAATTTCGGCCCGGCAAATAATTGAATTAATATTACAGCTAACATAAATTATTACTCAAAGCCTTACATTACATCTTAACATGTAAGATTGTATAAAAATGACACATTCCAAATTCAAATGTATTTTTTAAATCTTAATTCTAACGGTATTTATGGCCATACTAAGTATATAGAGCAAATTATTACATAGAGCAAAATAGTTATACATTATTCTTATTACTGTTTGAATATTTAATTTTCAAATCTTTGATTGCGTGAATTAATAAATAATTTAAAAACCGAATAACTGAAGCAAACATAGAGCACCTCAGTTTCTTTCTCAGTATATCATATAACTTTTTGTAGGTAGTAGTTTATCGCGCTGGTGATTAAAGAGACGAGATAGAGATTCTCTTTTGATTTTCGTGAGAGACAATTGTATATTGAATACGAAAAACAAAATTTTTTAAATTGTCCTCCTGAACTCTAGCCTCCATATCATTTCGCTCTACTATCTACATTTTGTAGCAACTATTTCAAGAATCGATAACTTTTGTATAAAGAACTATTTTTTATTCAGAACAGTCAGCGAACATAACAATTTGCCAATCCGGTTTGCATCAAATGCCGTACAGGTCAATTACCAATAAACGTCTTCGTTTTAACCTTAATATTATGATGACATAACTTTTTTATAATTTACGTGACATATGTCTGAGTGTCAAGGATTGAAATTCTTGGCAACGGAAACGAAAAGCTACTAAGTATAATATAATAGGGATTTGATCCTCAGATTCAACTATTGTTGCTCGATACGTAGACATTTTTGTGTATCTAAAAAAAATAATGTGATATCTCGATGTATTGTTAAATAAAGTAATTATATAATATGATCTAGAGTGTGGGTACATATTATGTATAGTTTATTGTTGGGTATCCTAGTGGTTGAGAGTATGAATTAAAAAAAAAAGTCTCACAAAAAATGGAGTATTCATATTTTCCGTTCCAACTTTGTTATTAAATGGATGTTTATTAAGGAAATATATATAAAGTACGTAAATTAACTAGTAACTGTGTCAATATCAGAACTAAAAAAATTCATGGGACCACTACAAGATTCCAATATCAAGTTTATAACGTTTTGTGTATTTCAGAAAATTAAACAATGCTTGATAATTTAAATTACAATCTACCGTATAATTAGGCAAAATGGAAACGTGGTACACGAGCGGTCTTGCTATTTCATTACACATTCAGTTAAAACAAAATTGTAATTACATTTCAGAAATATGTAAAAAAACAACCGATCCGTCCGGGCTTTGCTTGTGAATTGTTTTTACCTTAACAAGTTGTATACCTAGACTTTTCTCGCTAATCGCACTATGCGTGAAAACTGCATGACTATCCTGTAAGTAGAATGAGAAATCCAAGTCATATCCTCTACTTTGTACATTTAACCTGTATTGTCTGCTGCGCTGTCATCTAGCTACAACTGACAACTGACACCATAGTTATACGTACAATTACTATGCAGATGTAAGCTTTCTCTCTTCTTATTCGTTTAGTACTCGTTCATGTAAATTTAATATGCTCAATAAACGTATTCCATACTATTATTATATTGTAAGAAAAAGAAATACTGTTTTCACGTACGACTAAGGTAATCCAAAGATGGAAAAAAAACTTGTTATTGTAAATAGCGAGGGCTCCGTATCAACTTGAGGTACGAGTATGTATATTATGAGTTGACAAACTTACATTTGTGGGTGTATCCATGCATTTTTTTCTAAATGGACTTCAAACATAAGTTTGCAATTCTTTTCTGTCTTTTTGAAAAAGTTCTACAGCTCGCCGGGGCTTTTAGTTTTCATGAGATACAGACAAACACAAAGTGTTTCTTGTATGCTTTCATTTCTTCCTTTACGGGTATAGAACCTTAAATATCTAGCACGATATAATGATGATGTAGCACATTCACGCATCTCATTCGTATAATTTATAAGCTGTTACTTGAATCTATACTCTACTCGGCGTGGCGTAAAAATATTGTAATATTCAGGTGATTTAGATGATTCATGGACCATTACCTCCGCTTTATTGGAGCCCCTGGAAAAAAGGTTACGAAATGTCTTTGAGCCTCCCCCCCCCCCACGAGCCCACCTTTGTCCCCTCTGTAGCGTGCAACTTTCGTTACAATTTCTCTTTTGTTTACGTAAAAAAGCTGGCTTCGAAATGTCTTGGCGAGATGCCATGTTTAATTTGAGGTTGATTTTAGAGTCCCCCGTTAAGTTATTTTATACTGGCAGTGGCCCCCAGAGTCAGTAGTAAAATTTATCTCAAGAGAACAATTAACAAATATGTTCCTGGACAAAACTACTTTTGTTCCATTTCAAATTTGTAAAGTATATCTGTGTGAAATTTCAATAATACTAGCAGCGCCCCGAAGTTTCACCGCTTTTTTGTTGACGCGGTAAAACGCCCTGGGTAGTGTTCAGTTATGTGTGAGACACGCGGCACATAGTGCCGAACATCCACAAAGACCACCGCGAGTGCCATCTGTCGTCTTAGATGAAGTGTCCCGGCACTACAAGTCATCAGACCAGCTCGACGGAGAGTCAGTCCCCAAAAGAAGTTCCAACACCTCTTCCATTTACACACTTTTACGCTCGGAACAAGAGGCGAGGATGGCAACATCATCTCCCCGCACTACTGGACCACCCCATCAACTCTTTGACAGTGGAAGGTGATCCCTTCTTGCGGTGCGGGTGGGGAGGATCACATGCTCGCTCCCATGCTTCGCGCGCAAAATTACATCCTCACCTTGATCTTTACTCCCCTATTCTATAAGAGGGTACAAAGAGCAATCCTCGCGTTTCAATTGGCTCCCCTCGAGGTGTCTGGGTTCACCCAAAGCTCCAAAACTCCACCGCCTCGACAAGGCTTGAAACGTGACATGGGGAATGGTCCAGTAATTGGTTCACACTACAGCTAGAACGTTTTACCGGCCTTTTGCCGTTTAAGCCTATAGTACACCTTGTGCACGTACATGAAAGAGCGAACTCCAGTCGAGTCTAAGCACACACAGTTTATTTTTTTATTTGAGTTTTTTTTGTCTCGCCACTCGATTATTCGATAAAATGCGAGTGCCAGTTGCGCTAAGGGCTTTGTGCAGCGAATTCGCAGCTGAGGCAGCAAAAAGCGAGAGTTAAATGGACAATTTTTGTTACGGCAAAAGAGTTTAAGCTATGTCGTATTCACGTATTTCAAGCTTGTCAAAATCTTTTTCAACTTGTCTATATCTACTGCGACACACATACAGACATCTTTCATTGAAATGTCAAGACAACCAACATCGAGTTATGTTTAACAGTTCATTATAATTACCATCTGAACACTGCGGTTTCGCCCGCGCAAAATCATTCAATTTAACTTTTTTCATAATGGAAGCAGACGAGGAATTGGAACTCTTTGACGACTCCTGACGACTATAGACATCCACTATATTGATTACAATATATGCACATGCATAGCGCTCCTCTCCTCCTCCCTTCCAATGGGCCCCTGGCTACTTACAAACTGCACGAAAGGCGGCGTGTCATTTTCGGCGATCTCGTATGAGCGAAAGGTTCCAATTCCGATGCAATGCAGCATGGAACTACCTCCCAACTTTGCTACTTTTTCAGTACCGTCATCAGGCTCACCTCTGCTGGAGACTTCTTCATATGAACCCCAAGACCACCGATATCTTGCGTCTCACGTCGCAGACTGTCTACTGTCCGGGGATAGATTTTCTTAAAGATAGTAGATAAATATAAGTTTAGATTAAGAGTGAATGTACCAATTACATATTTACACGCTTCAGAATATGTTGGAGACTGTACCTACTGCCTAATCGATCTATTTATAAACCCATACTGCAACAATTATATCTTGCTACCTAAATATTTTATAAAAAAAATATATCTGTCATCTTTGACTGTAAGGCTTAATGTGCTCTGTGTTGAAGAAATGACACTCTTATTCCTTTTGGCGATGTTGAGGATGGTTGTATTTGGGATGGCTGACGCTGTGTACCGTTTCCAAATCATAGTTAAATAGTTTTTTATTTTCTGCCGAGAACCTACATATTCGTGTCACAATGCACGAATTACTATTCATATAAAAGGAGCTCTACTCCTTTTTTTTTGTTTATTAAATTGAGATGTAATATGAATATCTAATAGCCCTATATGCTTCAAATATTAAATGTAAGGAATGAAGGACAATCCGTGACAATTAGTGGGTATGGAACGTTAATTATATATATAAAGGACCATCCAAGTTGCAGCTGGAAGTCTCGGACAACCACCCTGATAAGAATTCATATCCTCACTCTATACTAACCCTTATATAAACTATATTAATCCCATTGTTGTTCTTGTACTATTTTAAGTCTGTCCTGGATTGTGAATGTGGAAAGACCGATTGAATAAATGTATTAAAAAAGTCTAATAATACCTCTTATAGTCTCTTTAACCCCATGTGAATTCCTTTTATACAATCTTATAGAATTTAACATAAATTGTAACAATATTCAGTCTAAAATCTTTCCTAGTCTAAAATCGACTATTGCTTAGTACATCGTTAAAGTGTTACTATTATGGTTTCCCACTGACTATTCATAGGCGTTTGTGTTCATGAAGATCTCTTTCTCAAAAACTCTCGTCGAAGGATCAAGTTCGAAGTCATGTCAAATATATGTATTAGACACCAGCAGTCCGTCCCGGCTTCTGACGGCTATTACACGAAATATGGCAATTTTCTTTTTTACAAAAATGCAAACGCTTTTTTTTTTTAATTCGGGCTCGTAACATTGGTTTCGGAACGTGTTATATACCATAACAACGAACATAATTTTTGACACAACGCTTGTCGCGACAACTAGAGGACAATAATTTCAGCACGTGTATAGGATTTACTTCGATATTTTTTTCACACCTTTGGTTTATACTTTTTAATGTACGAAACGTTTTAGAAAAAGTTCCCACATTATCACTAATGAACATAAGCTACAATGTTCATAACTGATAGTTTCTAATGGTACAAATATTTTTAATAAACGAACAAACAATCATATATTCCCTACTTATAATATTAGAATAGATATATTAGTATTATATAGATATCGACAGTAGACCGTAACATAAGTCCTCATGGTATACCAGGCTGTTAGTTAACTGGCCGATACGACGAACTTAAAAAAAGATAGGCAAATATTTTTTTTTTACATTACATTCTATCATCTTTTCGAAGCTAGATCGCCAAATTTGAATTTATTGTGTAAATCATAGAATTTGTGCGAGGGGACCTAGAAATTCCTCTGCTGTAAATTTTCTCAACAATGGAAAGAAACGAAATTCGTTCGGTGATAAAGTTTTACGTTTTAAAAGAGAAAATAGCAACCCTGATTAAAGTCAACCTAGACAGTGTTTTATTTTCAATTCATACCTGGGTAATTAAGCGTGGGAGACAGAGCTCCGAAGACGCCAACATGTCTGGCCGTCCAAATGAAGTCACGAATCAGGACATGATCAAAAAACGTTTTGAATGAACGGCGCTTAAAGTTAAAGTTGCGGCAGATAGCAGAGATGGTAAGCATTTCCACTGATTGCGTCTTTAACATTTTACACCAACATTTGTGAACGAAAAATCTTTGAGGACGATGGGTGCCGCGTTTTCTTACTGTTAAACAAAAGCAAAGTCGAGTGGACGTTTCGTCTGATTGTTTCGCGCTGTTTAAGCGTAACACTAACAAGTATTTGCGGCGATAAGTGACAGTAGATGAAACATGGATACATCATTATACTCCTGGAACTAGAGAACAATCTAAGCAGTGGAATGAGAATGGAAAACCTGCGCCGAAGAAAGAAAAAATGGTTTGTTTGCTGGCAAAGGGATGATGACTGTTTTTTGTGTTGCTCGAGGGATTATTTTGGTTGATTATTTGCAAGGAGGAGAAACTATAAGTGAAGGGCTTATGCAAGCATACTGCAAAAATGTTGTGAACAAATGAGAAAGAAACGGCCTCATTTAGCGGAAAGGAAAGTTTTATTCAACCAAAACAACGCATCCGTGCACTCGTCAAGGGTTGCAGTTGCCAATCTCCATGAATTGAGGTTCGCATTGTTACCACATACTCCCTTTATCTGGCCCGTGCGACTTCCACTTATTCCCGAATCTGAAGAAAAATTAGATAGCCGAGGATTTTCATCAAATGATGAAGTCACTGTTGCCGTAGACGAGTATTTCAAGGGATTAGAGAAAACATTTTATCAAAGTGGTGTAACGGTATTGGAGAAGCGCTGGACTAAATGCATCGAGGTAGAAGGAAACTACGTTGGAAAATAAAATTGTTTGAAATGGATTATTAAAAATTTTCTTTGTCATTTCATATACTTATAAATCACCCCTGATAGGTACCGTAAGGATTTATGTTACCAGCTCCGAACAACGGAAATATACTTACAATTTTTTAATAAAATTAAGAACCTACTTAAGATTTTTATTGTAGAAATACATATAATACGTATATAAACATCCATTGCCCAGGCGGGATTCGAACTCGCGGCATCTGGCGTAACACGCGGAATAACCGCCACTTTACCACTCAGCCAGCCGGTCGTAAAACATAGATCGACGTAAAAATGAAGTTATTTATCAACAGGTGAAGATGCAAGTGGCTCTTTACCGTGACCTGGGGGGCTCTCTGTGGGAGGCCTTTGACCAGCTGTGGACAACATCCGGCTGAACATGATGATAGTGACGATGATGAATATCACGTTGGAAAACGATCAAGTGCGAGTCGGACTAGGACGCCAAAGTTTAGGGTACGGTGCGATTATGGCGCAGGGCTACCCTAACGTGGTGCCCTACCACGGTTCAAGCTTTGTCGTGGCGGTGGAGCTAAGTATCCTGGGGTGAACCCAGGTGAAGCGAATTGAACCAAGGGGGATGCACTTTTTACGACTCTTATAAGAAGAGGGGACGATAGAGCAAAAGGAGGCGGCGCTTTTGCGCACGGGGCAAGGTGTGGGTATGGGAACCTCATCCAAATGCACTGTCCCAAAGTGGTGGGGTTGTCCTGTAGTGTAGGACAACCACATCTGTGGAGGTGGAGTTGGTCCCTTAGGGGGCTGGTTACCCGTCGAAGTGCCTTGATATGATTTGTTGTTCCGGGGCACCTCACCAAAGGGGGCACTGATGGCACTCTCGGTGCTTTTTGGGGGGTATTCGGTACTAAGAATTGCTGTGAGCCCCACACACCACTGGACCAGTGAAGGGAAGGTAAATGCTTTTCCAGGCGTCAAAATCAAACCTCTGGCGTTATAAGACCATCGTTAAATTATTTCTCAGTGAGAAATAAAAGGAAAGTAAAAACTAATCTGCTGCATTATGTATGAAGCGTCGATGTTTATATCAAGGATAGGCGAGGCGTCTTCAATCATTCCGATTTCGCTGTGACATCTTATTTCCTCGCAGCGTCTGACTCGCCTAGCACTCGCGACATCTAAACATTTTCATATCTTCTAAGGCTTAGCACGCATTGCGAATTTTATGGTGATGATTTTTGGAAACTTTAGACGCGTTAATCGCTTTTCAGCTAAACAAGAATTATCCAGTTATCAAGTTGAGAGAAACGCATCTGCATAGTAATTATGTGGATGTCCAAGGGCGTGGGTAGTCGTAAAAAGGCTCCAATCGATCGTTTGCCCCCGATACTATGTAAAAGAAGAAACTTAATTTTCACTTCTACCTGCAGTGCACGTGGTGATGACAAACTTCCCAACGGGGAGATAACCTACGCGATCTTTTTCGCGGTGATCTCACATTCATATAGGTACTTCCTTAGTGTAAAAAATATAAAGTTTCGCGTAAATTACTTTCTATCCCGGCAGGATAGATTCCGCGGCGTAACACAGGTAACGTTTGAAGTTATTTTCGAGCGATTTTATTTCTAAACTGCGTACAGTTTGTACATCTCATAGAGTTGTGCGGAAAAAACGCGCAGCGTGAAACTGTTATGCGCGCTAAGTATAGCATACATTTTTTCTTTTGTTTTCTATATAATACCTTCTTCCTATTTTTTTATAGTTTCTTCTAAAGAGACGAGTTGCCGTATGAAAAAAAAAACGAAATATGTGAAATATGTTACGTTCGGCGCTGCGCACTTTACGTGTAACCTGTATGCGTCGCTTACGTCTCCTGCGAAACTTAAGGAGTAAACTCCAGTCGCGCTTCAAAAATATATGATAAACATTATGAAATGAAAAATGTTTTATTCTGGAACAAAAAATTGCTCACATACTAATAGCAAGGGCCTTGTACTAGGTTGTGTTACTGGGTGTTTGAGTGCTATTCATCATTTCTTTATTTTATTGGTATTAGGCGTATTTTTTATTTTTTTTTCATACCTGAAATTATGCAGTGGGAGCATAGAGAAGTCCAATACAGTTTCATCGGATCCATATGAGTGCTCATCAGATGACGAGACGAGATTCAGAGTCGAAGACTCTACCGTAAATAGGAGAGATGCATCCCGATATGATAATATTTATAACAGCTAATTCAACTATTAACTTTTGAACAAATAAATAAACTTTATATATTTACAATTATTTTATTTTTCAATTCACATTTACGACCGGTTTCCACTTATCATTATCATTTACCTCGCCAACAGTTTCTTAAATTAGTAAAGTAAAGATTTACTTGATTATGAATTTACATCAAGAAATGACAATACTTTTAATGAACTATAAATAAACTATTATTACCATGGCCAGTCATTGGTCGTAATGGTAAGGTTATTTGGAGGAAAGGCGTGTTGTGCAGGTGTTCGTTTCGGCTGCAATGTAACAACAACATCCTTCATTGTTTAACACAGAAGAGAATGAAGAAGAAAATGAAGAAGAAAATGAAAAAGAAGAAGTGTCTACGTCTTAATTCATGTCGATTACTTCAAAAACAACTACTATTCGTCTTAATCCATACTGGCTGTCTGCCCTGGCTTCCTCCATAAATAACTAGCGCTGCATTGCAACCTTAATATATTATTCATTAGATCCTTCCTCGGGAGGTTTTAGTGTGTGAAAACTACATGGAAATCCGTTCTGTAGATTTTATTCTTTTACTATCGGCGACCTCTTTACACCGGTGTCATGTGAGCGAAAGGCTGATTTGGCTTGAACGTGGCAGGGCTACTAACTCGTACCACATTAGGCATCGCACAAAACGCGATATCGTAGGTACTACTTTGTGCTAGTAATAGGATAGCATCAATCATCATTATCATCATCATCATTATCAGTTCTTATGGGTCCACTGCTGGACATAGGCCTCTTTCAATGGAAACCAGGATGACAGATCTCCTACTACTCTCATTCATCCCGGACCGGCTACTGCTCGGAGATCATCTTCCCACCTGGTGAACGGTCGACCAACACTTCTTTTTCCTAAACATGGTCTCCACTCCAGAAACTTATTGGCCCATCTGTCATCTGTTCTTCTGTGTGTGACCAGCCCGTTGTCACTTCAGTGAGATTATTCGTCGCGTGATATCTGATACCCTAGTTTATGACTTCTTTACGAATTCTCTCGGACAGAGAAACACCTACACACATAGCACGTGCAATAGCCCGCAAACTTGGTGAACCAGTCCTAAATTAAGAGGCCATGTTTCGGCCCCTTATAGAGGACAGATAGAGAATGTAACGAAGTTTTCGGAATGCTGCCCAACCCAACAGAATCCTTCTATCGGCTTCCTGCTCAAAGTTATGTCTACCTAATTGCAATAGTTGCCCGAAGTAGACGAACTCGTCTACGACTCCGATAATAGCCACATTAACGTTGACCTGCCTAGGGAGAACGTGTTCGTTGAATACGACCCTTTAACCTGCCTAAGTTCATCCTAAGGCCTCGGGTGGATTCATTTAGGCTGTGCAATACTTCCTGCAAGCTCTCCAACGATTCGGCCGATACTACGATATCCTCGTCCACCTCCTAAGCATTAGTGAACAGTTTCGGGGAAACAACATCCCTCTGCCGCATCGAGGAGCGATGCAATTGGATTGGCCTTGTTCAGAAAGGACATAACAGCAGCATCATACAATGGTCTCAGTCAACCGAATATGTGGAGGTTGGTGCGTATAATTGTGTCGCTTTGAGGCTGTACCTCTTATTATACGTAGCCAGGTCAAATTGTTGGTAGCGATCCGTTGCCCGGAGATTCTTGGCACCCCTTGCTCCACCGTCACCGTGGCCAGAACTTGTGGACCTGCCGGGAGCTAGGGGCTTAATCCTACTTTTGTCGTCTATTAAATGTAAGTGCTCGTAATTGCCACGCTGAGCATTGCGGCGGTTGGCAATTGTAGATTAGGTTTCGGACCGGCTTCACTGCTGCCTCTACATAGCATAAAGCAGACGGAACACGAAAGAACCAGGTCGCTGAAGCCTCCTAGATCCTGAGAGGCTATTGCCCTTTGACGACTTTTACGTCACCCTGGGCTTGGATTGAGGGTGGGAGTATCCGTACGTCGCCCCCACATAGCACGACATCAATACATATTGGTATGCAAAAGTTCCGGTGACTATCTGTCTGAGTGTCAGCAATTTTCACAAATTGTACTTAGTGAATTTTCAAGCAGTTTTCATCCACAAACAAAGGTTTTAGTGTTCTATTTGTTAATGTAACAATCCGAACCATGTTATTGACGGGGCCGTGGCGGATTGATAGTCTCATATATAAAACTTGAAGATTTTTTTCAAAAATTTCTCGGCAACGGATTTTCATGCGGTTGTTCACAGGTGAAGCAGGTGGGCATCGCTACCCCACCATGGTTCAGGTCTTGTCGTGGCGGTGGGGCTCAGTAGCCTGGGTTGAACCCTGGCAAAGCCAATTGCACCGAGGGGGGATGTTTAAACCCCTCTTAAGAAAGGAGTGGGCTTAAGAGCAGGAAGAGGACGCATTCCTGGTACCCCTCTTATAAGAAAGAGCAACAGGAGGAGGCGCTCTGCGCACGGTGCAAGGGGCGATGGTAACCTCACCCCATTGCACTTTCCCAAATTTGGTGGGGTTGTCTTCTGGTGCGGGGAGTCCTACTGTGGAGGAGGCGTCGGACCCTGGGGGGACTGACTAGGCGTCGAAGTGCCCTGATGATTTGTTGTTCCGAGACACCTCATCAAAGACGGCACTGATAGCACTCGCGCTAGTTTTTTGTGGGCATTTGGCACTATAATGTAGCACTAGTCCCATGCACCACTGGATCACCACGGGGCCAGTGGCGGCTTGTAAATGCGTTTCCTGCGTAAACAAAAAAATAAAGCGAATCGCTAGTAGGAAATAATTGAATAAGCTACAAAATTTGCAATTACTTAATGTATTGTATATGCCAACCACGGCAATGTTTAAAATGTTACCCCTTTAATAGCTTTAATATGTATTATTATTCGAGTCATTTTGTTGTATGTATTTTTTAATTTTCATTTAGATAATTGTAATTTTATGAAATGTACAATATTTGTAATATTCATTTCAGAACGTTATTTGTACTGGATATTGGACGTGAGCTTTGTATTCCATTTATTGGTTTATTAAGGTTATGTGGCTCATTCAGGCAAACATGGCAATTGTATAACGTGTGATCGGAGCTCGATTCAAAGTTTACCCTTATATGTCATTTTTAAAACAATAACACAATATATAATACAATATAATCTATAGCAAACTTATGAAGTCGTTGTAACTTTGCGAGGCATAGTAATGTTCAAAAGGACGGAGCACGCGAGAGAGAAAGCAAAAGAAGACATACCTTTCACTCTATCGGACGATGCGTTCACATATCAATTAGAGAGCTGTTCTTACATAAAATTGTATCGCCCGTAAACTGACTTACAGACAAACAGTATTTTAAATTTTATGGGAGTAAAAGCTTTTGATGACGACTTTGTACATGAGCAACGTTGTTGTTTATTGTTCACCCTTCCTTCTCCTCTCCAATTGGTGGCAGTTACAAGCAACACAGAATATTGCAGTATAGAGGTATTTTTAAAGCAGTATAATGAGGTACAACTCTTCACTGTACTTTCTATGGTACTAGAGGTACAAATCGAATGAATCTCCATCCACAATAGAAATTATAAGAACTACGAAAAGTAAGTACTACTTCTTAATATACATTTTGTCCCATGAAATCATAGAAACACACACATCTTGACATTTGCAATCCGATGATGTATTGAGCTTCTCGTCGCTACCACAGCATAGTTCAGGTCCGGAAAGAGAAACGCACCTTGACACCAGTTTCACAATTTCACTTCACATAGTTTACACACTTTCATTAATAATAGTTATCTACTACCGTACTAAGTGTCTTAAGGACTTTTATTACAGGTACTAGATAACCGAAATATATTTAAGATATTTATTACAGAAATACTTAAAATACATAGGTCCGTATTGTTGTATGGATTCGAACCCGTGACCTGTAGGGTAACGAACCTCCCCGAGGTACTTCACCATTTCACCAGCCAATTATAATATTAATCGAATAGCTGTGTACTTATCCACGTTAGCATAGCCCTGTGCAAAGTACCGTAAGGATTTATGTAACCGGTACTAGACAAAAAGTATATTTAATATTTTTATAATTTTAAGGAATTAAATATACTTAAGACTTTCAATATAGAAATACCTACTACACATAAGTAAACATATATGACCTAGGCAGGATTTTAACCCTCAACCTCTGGCGTATGATGCATAGCTGTCAAGATATTTACACGGTCTGTCTTGTGATGACAGCAGTGACAGCTGACGCCTGTGTTAGACACATACAATATCCGGTACGGCGTCGAAGGCCATAAGTTGCGGACACCTTGGGTGTATACCTCAGAGATGGTTATGGCTTGCCATCGTACGTAATACTCCTCACCTAGAGTCCATCTCTTAGGATGGTCACACAACCCACCCATATGTCATTCTCACGTAACCCGTCAACACAAATAAGTATATAACAGCGTAACATGCAGAATAACCGCTACGATATCATCTGAGCCAGCCAGTCCGTGAAATAGATCACACCACATCCGTATTGAAAGCCAAAGAATTAGTCAATTCGGAAATAAACTTATATAAAGGTTTATAACCTGAACAAAAAGTTGCTCGGATTCAAAACATCGCAAATTTCCTACACCAAAATAAACAAAGACAAACAAAACGAAGTTTCTAACTTTTTTTACGTGATCTAAACTCTTCAGGAGCTTAGCGTAACGAAATTTCCAGTTACTTTTGGGTGTAAAATAAAACAATTTGTAATTCGCCGTCGAAAATTCGAGGCTCTTTCATTATGGGACCTTCGCGTTAAATTAATTCTCCAAGAGAATAATTGGTTTACCTTAATTCCGCTGAGTCAGAATCTGTCATGTCATCATCATCTTCCTGCCGCTGGTTTCGTAGTTTTACGCAACTAATATGCAAATTTATTTAACGGAAGGCCCGTGTCCAAAAAACCCGTCTGCTGTTTTCTTTTGGACCAATTTTTCTTTGTCTTCTTAGAAAGGAAGAAACATATTATAGTTCACAAATGCCTACGCATAAGAGCACCCGCTGATCCCTAATTCTCTTAATCTAATGGGTAGGCAGTTGGACGACGAGATAAGAAGGCGTAGGACCAACGGTTTGGCGTGCCAGCGGAAGCACGGGGGTGTGACCGTCAACTTCCTGACTCCGGACCGTTATTAGAAATTGAAGGATCCCAATAACACTTTGGTTGGCCCGAGACTCGAACCAAGGGCCTCACGACTGTGGTTGATACGCTTAACACTAGACCACGAGACAGTCAAATTGATTTTGAATTTATACAAAATATTGAATACACTTCCGATGTCTAACACCTGTAACACAAGTCCTTGCGGTATTTAGCACTGCACTAGGCGTGGTGTGATAAGTCCACAGATTATTCTTATTATTATTATTATTGATGCATCGACTATTTAAGACGTAAAAAACAATAACACTATCCTTCAATAGCGTATACAATTTCAAACCAAACCACATTTTGCAATTTCCGACTTTATTGAGATCACAAAACAAAGAGTACAACTGATAATTATGAACACTCCAATCAATATTGCGGGTACTATGAAAACAGATACCAATTACATAGTTTCAATACAATAAAACCGCCCAAGTGGGAGCCCGATTCTCACAGTGAGGGTTCCGTACGGTACCTGTAAAAACATGACGATTTGTGTTTTCCTGTATTTCTTGTCATAACGGCGACAAAATCATATCATCTGTGAAAATTCAAACTGTCTACATATCACGGTAGTAGAAACAGCAACACAGACAGTCACGCATTGGCCCACGGTGGCCCAATAGGGGGGGGGGGGGGGAGGCAACGCATCGGCATAGTGATTATGTGGATGTTCGTTTTTTAATATCTATTCTATAAAAAAACCCATAAGATACTTTAGTTCTCTTCTTAATAACTTCGCTACAAATTTACCATATGGTTACGGAACCTTAAAACGAGCTTGGCTCACCGTTCCCACCGCTGCTGCGCTGTGTCATCAGTATTGATAGCGAGAACAACTACGATCTTTTTATAAAAAGATCGCAGAGAGCCCGAGACAATTATATAATTTAAATCCAATAGTAATTGATATTTATTTCATTTAACTTAAGTAAAATGTAGTGTCATGTTGCATAGCGGCGGAATTGGACCGGGACGAACGGGGGAATACATCCTCGGTCCAATTTCGGACTGTAATGTACACTTGAATTTAGTCCCTTTAATTAATTATGAATACAGAACCTGTAGTTAGGAGTATGTGCCCACAGTGAAGTCTACACTCGATCAGTTCTATAATTGTATAATTTTATTAAAGAAAAATGATATTGCATCATTCGCAACAATACATCTTCTAGCAACCAGGTTGGCTACTCAGCGATATTATTCTCTCGCATGATACCAGAGTAGTAACATCTTCGATATCGTGTTTCCTGTGGTTAGTAAGTAGCCAACGGCCCATTGGGGGGAAGAGAAAAGGAGGACAACGGATTTACACAACTATAACGTGGGTTTTTATGGGCAAAGCCTCCGACTGTTCGTTTATGCCTCTATAATAAAAAAATATATTATGCTGTGTGCAGTAGGTAAAATACGTCTCGTACAGTTGGCTATAGTTTTTTTATAGCATAAGGGGGTATGATTGTGACGTAGATTCATTGCCCTCCAATCATCACCCCTCCCAATTGACACGAAAAGCGACAACGATGCTGTCACTTTACGCCCGTAAATGTAGTGATGCCCATGGACGTCCGCATTATTGTTACCACGCTGGTGCGTTGCCCTCCTTCCCTCCTCCCCTCCAATGGGCCTCTGTCTACTCGCAAACTGCACGAAGCGCGACAGAGTAGCCGGTCACTTTACCGCGGTATCAAGTGAGCGAGAGGTAATTCCCCGGTCGTGCCGGCCCAATTCCGATGCATGATGGGTGGATGTATGCCGTT
>JAFELO010002234.1:53253-66665 GCA_017140195.1 Eumaeus atala
CTTGTCTAGTACACGTAGCACAAGTTCTTCTTAAGGACTTAGCATAGGGCTAGGCTAACGCGGCGTGATAAATCCATAGATATAACGCCACCAAATCTCTGCCTCCGAACTATTTCTAGAAATTGAAAAATCCTAATAACATTTAAATGACCCGAGACTCGAACCCGGGAATATCAGGAATTAGAACGACGGTAGTAGCTGTGATAGAAGTGGTAAATGATAGAGAAAATATCGTTAAGGCAATTCTCGACGAACATACTTAAGCGATTGCCGTTCCGTTTGTGAAAATTGCTGAGAGGAAATTGTCAATTTTCTCACTTTTATTAGTCGGAGTGATTTAAATAAGTTTGTTCAATAGAATCCCCTTATAATAGGTAATTTTATTGAGTAAAAATGAGCTGACGCTCTTCGAAGAGGGGTACTCTTATAAGAATGCGGGGCTAGTGGCGAGGATGGTAAACTCATCCAATTACACTGTCCCAACTGTTGGCAAACCTGGCGAGGTTGTCCTGTGGTGAAGGCGTGGGCTGACTGGCCATCGAGGTGCCCTGATAATTTGTTGTTCCGTGGCAACACAACAAAGACGTCTTGGAGACTGATGGCATTCGCGGTGGTTTTTGTGGATATTCAGCACTATGATTAGCCGCGATCTCCACACATCACTGGACCCCACTCAGGGCGGGTTAAAGCATGTAATTGCATGTCCCTGCGTCAACAAATAAACAAAAGTATGCTAATATGGAGCTATGGAGGTACCGGAGAAGAACAAGCCTGACATTCCATGATACAGATCGATCGGTCCAGGAGTTTGGAGAATAGCCCAGATTAGCATCGTGATGCGCGACTTTTTATTTAGACACAATTAAAAACAATTCACAATGAGAATCACATAAAATTACTCCTGCACAACCTAAGCTCAGTTATATGAATTTTACGAGTCGGTGGAAAATTTATGAGTTTTCAATACAGTGGAAGGTGTAAATGGCTCTGGACGATTTTAGTGGTTGTAAAATCAAAATTTATCACCTGGTGAAAATGTGAGGGTATTTTATATAAATCTATTTTCCTATGACAATGTGTGCGATGCGCACACAGCAAAAGGTTTATATCAAAAAGTAATGTACGCGAGAGGGAGCTTACGTCTCACTGTCGTGATTTTGCACATTTCATGGAGTCTAAAGTAGTAATTATTATAGAAAAAGTTTCATTTCATCAAAGTTGAAAAATGGAACTAGATTAAGAGGTGTTCTTATCGATCCCACTGCTGGAAATATCTGATAGTATGTTAACTGTTTTTTTTATTTACGGTTTTTTTTAGTTCATTAAGTTTCCCTTCACTTCAAGTAAAAAAAAACAACTTCTTATATGTATGAATTAAGTAATGCTATCGCAAACAACATTTTTTTGCATACTATATATATTTTAATAAAAATGCTTCACTTTATAATAAACTACCGGTCCACCGAGGCTTCGCCGAGGAATAACGGGAGCTAAACTATACACTTAAACTTTCCTCGGGAATTGCTATATTCAATGGTGTAAACATCATGAAAATCCATTTAGTAGATTCTGAAAAAATCGATCACATACATACAGACATGTTCTGGGGACTTTGTTTTATATATGAGAATATATTCGCCAAAATAAATAGCGTAAATTGCCAAAAAAAATCAAATGTTTCCGCTTTATAACATTAGTATAGAGTAGCTGCTATTAGACTAGTAAACAGACGATGCTCTGTCACAAATTGAATTTTGTAACATACGTGCGAAGCCGAGACGGACTGCTTGTACAAAAAGGTTTCACCGTCAAGCTGTATACGAAGTCGTATGGTTTCTTGTAACTATAATTGAATTTGAATCTCCGACGTCATTTACAACAATAAAGCAATAGAATAAAAAAATATGAAATTCGAATGCAATTTGAAATTTAGTTTTTTATCCTATTTGCGACGACATAGCATTTATCTAACAATACGCGCCAAGAGTCCCGAACCGCCACGTGTCTGCCGTACACTTGTACGAGATAGAAAAATAAAATTTACATTTCTTGTACTAAAAAAAACAGACTGCCTCGTTCAGTATTCACATTTTATTCGGATGTCTTGTATACGTTTTTGTACATTTTATTCGGATGTCTTGTGTACGTTTTGACAAAGTAGGACGTGAAGAAAATGTCTAAGTCGTGATGCGAGTGAAAATATTGTAATTTTCCTTTATCTGTGTAAAAATATTGTAAGAAACATTTTGAAATATACACAGAAGCTACATACAGCAATGATGCTTTCCCGTTGATGTTATCTAAAACTTGTTAGTATATTGCAACAAAATTACTCAGTACAACTACCATGGTCTGTGGGGGACCGTGGCGAGAGGTATCCAGATGTAAGTATACGTAGACCGTACGACTAAAGCCGAAGAGTTTATTTGTTTGCTTTAACACGCTAATCTCAGGAACTAACTGCCTGAATCATAAAATGTTTTTGAGAAATCGAAGCCTTTTGATGAAGCTTAGTAGCCTGGGGCGAACCTAAGTGAAACCAATTGAACCGAGGGGGATCTTTGCACCCCTCCTATAAGAAGAGGAGGCTTAAGGATCAGGAGGAGGTATCGCTCTCGGTACCCCTCTTATAAGAAGAGGGGACCTAAGAGCAACCGGAGGAGGCGCTTTTGCGCACGGGGCAAGGGGCGATGATGAGAACCTCATCCTCAATCGCAAAGTCGGTGGGGTTGCCCTGGAGTGAGGTTGCCCTCATCTGTGGCAGCAGAGCTGGTCCCTTTAGGTGGCTGGCTAGCCGTCAAGGTACCCTGATGATTTGCTGATCCGGGGCACCTCGCCAAGGGTTAATTAAATGTCATAATTTTTGCAGTCAAAATGGCACTCGCTGTGGTTTATGGGGGTATTCGGCACTATCAAGTGCTGCGAGTCCCACACACCGCCGGACCCCACCCAGGGCCGGTGAAGGCGCGTAAATGTGTTTCCCCGCATCAAAAAGAGGTAATGCCTTGCTGTACAGCGGAATCGGTATGTCGGTGAAGGAATCTCTCGCTCACATGATCTGCCAGGGCTTCAAGACACAAAAGTCGTCGCTAGTCCAATGAACGAAAAGGGCGTGTGCAATGGCGTCGCCAACCGGTGTTAGTTCCCTCCGACAAAAAGAAAATCCGCCGCAAAGCGACTTCTACAGATTGTGATTATCTGGTCCACCTTCACAGGGTGGGATGGATGGTGGGCATCAAGTATGAAAAAAGCCCTTCTGATGGCTCCTGCAACGAGTTTGACCCCATATACTTTAAATAAGCATATTCAATATTTTTAATGTCGCTGGTTTCACTGAATTTACGCGCGTGAAACCGTGGAACGAAACTAGTTTTATGATCGATGTAAATATAATAAAATACTGCCATTGTTCAAAGCAATAACATACTGCAATAAACTATACGTGAAACAAAGTGTTATAGATATTAAAGTTCGGAGTCATAGAGCTTATACGTGCTTTTAAAGAAAGCACACGTTGAAAGATTATAAAATGTTATAAACATAGCGGTTATGAACGAATAGACAATAAAGTTTTCGCCATGGCCACTTGATACGGAAACTTCGTAAAGCTGGTTTTCATATACTGAAGTTGAATAAAGTCTCACATAATGAAATAAGTTTCAGTTAAGCCTTCGCTGAAAATATTTTTAATATACCTTCAGCGGCTAATTCGCGACTTTTTGTGTTGATTAAGGTACAATACACAGCTTAGGGTGAAGTCTTTGTTTCAGTTTGTTTTTGTGTTTTGCGAACGTTATTTTTTCCAAATGTAATAAGGTACTTTATCGCTTAGCTGTAATGCTGTCCTTGTAGATATACAATTGCATGAAATAAACTTGAATAAATCTAAAACAGAATTATAGTTAAAACAAGCTAATGTTAATAATAATTAAAATATCTGTGGACTTTACACACCACGTTAGCCCAGTCTCAAGGTAAGTACCGTTAGGACTTGTGTTACAGGCACTAGACAACGGAAATATTGTTTATAATTTAATTTAGCTTATTGGATCTTATGATGATCATTTATGCTTTTCTTAGCAGCTAAGTTTAAATGGAGGGTTCGCAACGCGCCCCTGTCAGTGAAGATAACCACAATAAACCCTGTTGGGCACCTACCTTTCTTTTGATTGTGATCATTACTTCACAAAGGTAAAGGTATATTTAAAGTAATTCATTCATTTTTGTCATTCATAAAATCCTTGTCATTATAATAGGATTTTGGTATGAGTTTATCTTTAACGATAGCTTTAAATTTATTAATCTATGGATGTGTTATAATACTGGGAATTTTATTATAGAAACGTATACAATTATCCGTAAGTGAATTATTTATTTTTTGGAGCCTTTGGGCCCTCCCACAGCGAGTCTATTTTATTTCTAGTATTGATATTATATAGATCACATTTCTTCTTAAATGTTTATATATTTTTAAGTACATACATAAGATTTTAAAATATATACAAGGCATATATAAATGTCATAATTTTTGCAATTTTAAATTGATCCTTCAGTGACTACATTGGACTCATATTATATATTACACGAACAGCCCTTTTCTGCAAAACAGAAATTGAATTAATAACAGCAGCTTTAACCCATAACAGAATTCCTACTTTTTATTCTATTAATAGAAGAAATTTTATATATATAAGATTTTTATTATAGAAATACATATGATACATATATAAATATCCATGACCTAGGCAGCGGTTTGAACCGGTGACCTCGGGCGTAACACGCGAACTATCCGCCACGTTACCTAAAACCGAAAGATCAAAGCAACATTGGCGGCCAGCTGGTCGCCAATGTTGCTTTGATCCTTCGGTTCGGCTTCGGTTGATAGTCCGACATGGCCGGTGAGAAATCTCGCGCAGATGGCATTTGGACTGGGACACCTCTCACGAGTCACTGGTCACGATCTGTGAAGTCCCCACTTGGAGTCCTGGGTCGGACCGAAGTGTTATTGGGTTTTTTCAATTTCTAATAACAGTCCAAAGTCGGGAAGTTAGCGGTGTTACGCCCCCGTGCCTCGGAGAGCACGCTAAGCCGTCGGGCCTGCTCCCAACTCCTGCCCAGTCGCGTCGGACTCCCTTCCCTCGAAATTGATGAATAAGGGAATACAGAGTGGAGTTATGCCTGCGCACACACTTGCGCACTACAATGTGTCCTGCACAACTGGCTATTCCCTATAGAGATGGCCACCGTAGCCGAGGTTCAAATATTATATTTATTAGTTATTTATTTAGTTTTATTAGTTCAGGTTTCAGCTCTATTACAAAACTAACATTTTATAGTAGAGAAGATAAAATCATTCTTTAGACATCCATTCTCCTCCTTTCTTTGGAACCCTTCTCACACACACTGCACGAATGGCATTACTGTAGTCACAACTACGCGCCTTGATAGTCATAACGATCTTTTCGACTACAATACAGCAAAGGTTGTCCCAACAATGACTCATTCCAAGAAAATATCATTTTCTGTTTGTTGCTTTATGATTCGGATGGTAAAAAATAAAAGTCATTGTAATAGCTTATCACATAATCGGATCGGAGGACAATTTGTTTGTAATATTCTTGGTGGACGATAAAAAATTAAAGCGTTCCGGTAATCCTCTTAGGGGACCCTCGACAAAAGTTTGTATTGTTCCTACAACTGGGAATATTACATCTTGGTTATATCTCATCATATTATATCCCATCATTCATGAGACATATGGATGGTGCAATCCATAACAATTGGTATTGTTCAAGAAATATAGTTTATATTTTGAAGAAAATAGAGATTTAGTCTTGGCAATATTATTATTTTTTGGAATACGTAAAGTTGTTTCAACCTTTTCCAGTAACTATAATATAAGAAAAGTTGAAGTAAAGATTTTTCGTCAAATTCATTAACTTCTACCCACGTCTTCTTGTGCGTGGAATATCGAAGATTCATCTCAGATTAAAATTCCATTAAGCTTAAGCTTATCATCATCATCGTCAGCCAGACCACGTTCAATGCTGGACAAAGGATTCACTCTTAAATCGCCATAGGTCACGGTCCACGAGCCGCTTGCGTCCTGTAACTTTATGTTTTAAAGAACTTGAAGCTTCTACAAATCTAATATATACGAGACAAAGGAGCAGTCGGATTATTTCGGTGGCAAGATCCTCATATTTTTTCTGTGAGCCTTCCCTTATAATTCCAGTGAGTCAAGACGAAGACAAAGAAATTCCTCAAAATATGACAGTGTAGCTGTCATTTTGTTGGGGTATCTTATCAGTGAGGTGGTTTAGACTAGTTAAAGGCCGAATAGGACCTGTCCGATCGGAAAGACGCCTCGTCGTAAGGGTTTTTGAGCTGCAATGAAGTATGGCAGTATCGAGACAGGTTTGAAAGATATCCTTGAAGGAATTTAAACAAATAATCTTCTTTTTAATCCTAGCCTCATCCTGTTTCTATATCGGATGAAATCGGTGTCGGCTACCCAACCTCGGGGGTTTGACAAGAGCGCCAGTTTTAATATAGAGTGACTGTCATCTGACTTCAGTAACCCACAAGAGATCTGGTGTCCCTCCTTCCCAATCTTAAGATCCCAATCCTAGCAAGGTCTAACTAGATTACATAAATCCAAGTCTCCTACACCGTAGAGCACTCAGAAAATATACAAAAGTTATAGACACTTATTGGGATATGGTGGGATTGAAACATGGATCCAGATGATTTCAGAGTTGAATTCCGAAGTGCTAACCACTTTTTTTTTTTTTCGGAGGGACCTACTACTGATTGGCGGCACTTGGCCAGCCCTAACAGTCCGACTGATTACGGCATACTTTTTGTCTTCTGGTTATGGGTAGATTATAGGGGGACAGACCCCCCTCCTTCCCCGCAGACGGGAAGAAGCAAAACGGAATTTTAGTCGACATTACCCTATCGTGGTTATTTTTGGGACCGAAAAGGGAGAGCGGTCCCCCTCCCGACGCTAGTGGGACGGCGCGCGCACGATGCCGTTTAATGTTACGGGACGTGTTTAGGAAAAGTTGAGCTCATCTTTCGGTTTGGCTTGTCAGAGGAGGCCGGCCTCCTCCTCCACCCTCTGACGGGTGGGGTCGATTTGCGCTTCAAATTGGCTAAAAGCCGTGACAATGATTTATTTTTATTTTTAGAGCTCTCTAAGATCGCCTTATTTTATTTCTACATTTATCTAAGCTCACGTCTTACGGATTCGAACCCAGGCTCGTTTCCGTAAGCGGTGTGTGAGTTTGTCATTCGGTCAGTCATATGTCTTATAGCTGTGTAACTATATGTAAGGTTTCAACGCTCGACCGGTACGAGCGGTGTATATCGTATTGGTTCCAGCAGGAAGAGAATGCATTTATGCACTGTCCAACCGACCCAAGGGGGCCTGAAGAGTTTGTCGGGTCAGGTCGTGTAGCTATAATTACTACCTACTACCGACTAAAACCTGCTATCCGTGGGTTTGCCTTATTGGCATTTTGCTGCGGATGCGTGTCTGGGTGTGTTTTTGTTTGTGTGCAAGGGCGGACTTAGCAACTGCTATGGCTATCGCGTCGTCGGCGTCGTGCAGTACGTGCTTCGGCTGACGGTAACGGGAATCGGTTATTAACGACGGGTCGTATTCCGACGTTTGAACGATTAGTTTATTTTTGTGATTAAGAGCACGCTCAAACAACTTTTGAGACAGCTCTTTGAAGTGTCCTTTTATCGGTGTTAATTGAAAGTCGCAATGTAGGTCGATGTTACGAATGTACCACGGGCATCCAGTGGCCATGCGCAAGAATCTATTCTGCATTTTCTGCAAACGTTCTATTTGGGTCGGGGCTATGTGCTCGAAAGCTGCACTGCAGTACGACATGATCGGTCGTATGCATGTAGTGTACAAGGTGAGCTTATATCTATTAGCCATTTTGCTCTTCTTGTTAATGAGTGGATATAATTTGAAAAGGACATGCCGTGCCTTTTTCAGAACGTTGTCAATGTGATTCTTAGAGCTCATCGACCTATCGAGCGTGACGCCTAAGTATTTTACCGTCTCTGCTCTGGGTATCACGTTACCGTAGAGCATGATGGCGGGCATGTTTCCTCGTTTGTGGTAGGGCGGGGTACGGGAGAAGAGTATGGACTTACTCTTTTCTGCGGTTACCTCTATTCTCCACTTTAAGAACCATTCACCGAGTTCGGTGACGGCCTTTTGGAGTAGCTTGGCTCCGAATTTCGGGGAGGTACCACGTGTACAGTGCGGTGTCGTCCGCGAACATCGCCAGCTGTACGCCGGGGTGTCGCGGTATGTCACTTGTGTACAGATTGAAGAGGGTGGGAGAGAGGACCGATCCTTGAGGAACTCCAGCTCTGAGGGGACGAGGGGAGGACAGGGTGCCCTCCACTCTGTAGCGGAACTGCCTCTTTGCTAGGTAGCTGTTTACGATCAACACCAGCCTGTCGGGCAATCCTAGTTGCTACAGTTTGAAGATGAGGCCTTGATGCCAAATCTTGTCAAACGCCTTTGCTACATCAAAGAAGACAGCGGCCGTGCCGCGTGGCCGGCCCTGTCTTTTGAGTCCCGAGAGTACGTACTCCGTGAGGCGGTGTACTTGTTGGGGACAGCTGTGGCTGTCGCGAAACGCGAACTGCTCGTCCATGAAGAGATTTTTCTCTCGTATCACGGTTTTCAGTCGTGCGAGGATTATCCTTTCATAGATTTTTCCTAACCAGCTTATGAGACTTATGGGTCTGTAGCTAGTGGGCTCCGTCCGGGGTTTTCCCGGTTTGTGTATGCCAATCACCATGGCTTCTTTCCATGAGTCTGGGAAAGTGCATTGCGCCAGAAGGGCGTTAAAGATGCACACTAAGAGGTTTATAATAACGGGCGGCAACTGTTTCAGTGCCTTGTTGGTTATTTTGTCGGGCCCGGGGGCCCTCTTCGAGTGAAGGTTCTTTATTAGATCCTTCATTTCTTCTGTGTCCGTTCGACGTATTATCTCATCATCATCGTCCGGCGGCAATGCCAGGCGGGCCGCTACTATGTTGTGTACCTCTTCTATGTGGGAGGGGTCTGTGGGGAGGGAACTAGGAGTGCACTGACTCTCTAGTGTGTCGGCCAGGCACTCCGCCTTTTCACCATCCTCTGGTGCAGGTAATCGGTTTGCGCGGTTTAGTGGTGGCATTTGTTGCACCGGTTCGGACTTCATAGCTCTGGCGAGAGGCCAGTAGGCCGTATGCGTCGGGGATTGTTCGCTAACGAAGTGATCCCATCTCCTGTTAATGAAGTTAGGTACAGCCTTTTTTACTTCTCTTTCGAGTTTTCGGAGGGCTTTCCTGCACACTTCGCCTCCGTAGCGATCGTGCAGGCGTTTAGCCGCATTTTTTCGACGGATAAGGTCCCTGACATCGTCAGAGAGAGTTAAACGGTCCTCTGGGACGGTTGAGATCTCTCTTGACGATTCTCTTATTTTTTTAACCAGTAGTGCGGTTAATGAGGATGAAGCCGCGATAGCGGCTTGGGGAGAGTCTATACTGTCTGGGATGTTATCGAGTTCACTCGATTTGACATTATCTAAGTTGTCTTTTAGTAATTTATAGTCGATGATCTTTTTCTTAATTTTACTATTTCTATTATTTCGGTTTTCTCCTATTTCTATTAAAACGGGTCTGTGGTCCGAGTTAAGCTCGTGTAACGTTTCAGCCGTCTTGATGGCGAGTGAAACGTTTTTAACCAAAGCTATATCTATGGTACTCGGGGAACGTATATGCCCATTATTGTTCGGGGAATAATGGGTTGGGATATACGGAGCGTTGATGATGATGTTATGATCATCGACATATCTCTTGAGGATAGTCCCGTGACTGTTGTTGTATCTATTGCCACAGGTCACGTGGTGGGCGTTGAGGTCCCCAGATAATATTATAGGGTCGTCGTTTAAGTTTTCGAAAATAGCGTCCAGGTCGCTAACTAGAAGCGGCTTTGAACCAGACTGGTATGCAGAGACTATGGTGATGGGCTGATGGCCCGTTATGCATAACTTACATAGGGATACTTCTAGATTTTCTAGAGGGGGCGGGTCGAGTGGGATACAATGGAGGGACCTCTTATAATAGATGGCTGTACCCCCAAGCAGGTTCGGGTCCTGTCGTTTCGAACAATATTATAATTGCAAATACGCGGGTTTCCTCGTCTTCGTCTTTCCCGTTGTAGCCATTGGGATGCTTTATTTCGTTAAGCGCTTTATCGTCTCGACCAGCGCTACATGGTCAACCATGGCTTGGATCTTCTCCGCCATGGTGCCAAATTTGACCTTATGTGCAAACAGTTGCACCTCCTCAGTATCGACTGACTTTATGAATTCAGCTAAGAATTCAAAATCGGCTACTATGTCCTTAGCCCTGCCTCCCTGAGGGGGTGCATACTGCGGTTTAAGTGACATCAGTGGGACGGGTGCCTGTGTGCCCGTTCCCATATGAGCCTGGTGCTTCGGGGCCCTCTGTGGCTGAGGGGGAGCGGAAAGAATGGTTTTTTGTGCCTTTGGGGGCCCCGCGACCTTTGGAGGCCGGGACCACGCGTTTGTGGCGGGAGGAGGGGCAGGGATGAAGTCATCCTGCTTCTGTGTCTGGCGCGGGGGCACCTGTGGGGCTTTCTGCGCCCTGGGCGGCGACTTTGAGATGCCCTGGGGCTTTGGAGCCCTCCTTTTGTAGAAGTTGGGGGCCTTCGAGCATCCTCTGTAGTTGGCCGTGTGGCCTACTTGTCCGCATAGTACGCACGCAGGGGGCTCGGTGGTGGATCTGTCCCTCGGACATTCCGCTGTGCCGTGGTCTCCCAGGCACTTGACGCACCTCGGGCGCCCTTGGCAATTCCGGGCTGAGTGCCCATAAAGCTGGCAGCGGTGGCATTGCCCTGGTGCCCTCCGCTTGCTTGCCGGCTCAATGCGGAAACCCGTTAGGCCGCAGATCGCCCTTATGTTGTGTATTTCCTTGCTCTCAGGAGCAAGGGACAGTATGACAAGTACCATGTTGTATAGCACATTCGCGGTGGTATCCCCACTTTTCGTGTTACGGTACATCCGATGTACCTCCAGCACGGGAATCTTCTGGTCCCTCAGGTCATCGAATATTCGCTCCTTGGGGAAATCCTTCGGGATTCCCTTTACTACGAAGCGTAGGAGGCGTTCATCCTCCAGAGCGTGCGTATGATACGCGATATTTCTATCGCGTAGGAGGGCGGTCAAGCGGCGGTGTTCGCCGGACGATGCCGTGTTAATACGAATGCCCGTTCTGCAGGCACTCGCTGACACGTAATTGATGCACTGGTCATCAATTACTCTGGGGATGCTCATCCACGCGTTGTTGTCGTGGACGACGATGGGTGGGGGGCGCTTCTCCCTTCGGGACGTCTGCTCCCTGCTCCTCCGTGGCCATGGCCTCTGGGGCCTCTCCCGGGAGGGATATTTTATTGTTGGAGGAGGGGCCCGCGACGGGGGCTCCGTGCGGCTTTTCAGCCGCCGCAGGTTTTGCCGCCTTTGCAGGCGGTGGGAGGGGGACCCATTGGCCAGAGGTGTTTCCGCTTTCTGTGCGGAGCTTCCTCTTCCGGGGCTTCTTTGCCTTCTTCACTAGCGTGAAGTCGGCGTCATCGCTTCCCGAGTCAGAGCTGGGGCTGTCGGTGCTTGACGCGATTGGAGTTGCAGAGTTTATCTCTGCATCCATCGCCTCATTGGAGTCAGGCGATGCCGGGCTTTGGTCTTTTTCGTAGGCACGGATTGCCTCCGGGAACTTGTTTTTTAGGAAGCTCAACAGCATGTTGAACTGCCTTTCAGCAGCCATTTCAGCGGGAGTGCTAACCACTAGACCACTGAGGTACTTCTATAATAGATGTCGTGTTCGCTATACACAGAGGAGCGGCTTATCTCCAGCAGTGGGAAGTTTGTTAACGAATTACACAACCTATCAAATATAACACAAATTACACACAGAGATATGAGGGTGACACGCCGTCAAATGTCTTACTCTCTATTTCAACAACAACAACATATCTTCACGCTGGTTCCCTACTGGGGTCAACAGAAACACCGAGTGCCACATGTCACATACCTTATCCCTTGCAGATTCTTCTGGTTCTTCCATATTTCTTAACACAAGCACTCTTGTGTGAAGAGGAAGGTGCGTTAGAATAAGGTGGTGTCACCTTCGGACAGAATTTACTATTGATATGATATTAAGTCAGTCTTGGTTTCACTATCACTCGAAATTAAAAAATATCTATAGCACTTTTAATCCTTTTTGGGGACTCGAACCCAGGACGCAGCCTGGAGGTCCTGCTAGATTGCGATGTATTCAAATTAATTCGAGTGTGAGCAGACTCTCAAATACTCAATCGAAATTAACGCGACATCGGATGCTGCGTTTAAAACTCATTAATTAAAATCCTTGATTACAATACAAGAATTGAATTATTTTCAATTGATAAAAACTGTAAATTAGTGAATTTCTATATAGCATCTTTCTATGTTTTATACTACGGAGGCGCAAACGGCCAATCCGATCACTGGCTGCTCTCAAATCGCACAGAACGCGATATTATGACTGTCACATTATGGCGATATCATGGGATCGAGAGAGAGCTAATGATATTCTACATTGCAACGGACCGGCAACCGGAGCACCTTGCGGTTACATGACATCTTCGGCGCAGCTTTTCGTCCGATTTGTGAGTAATGGATGACCTATAGAGGGGGAGGAAGATAGGAGTGCAACGCTTTGGCATGGTTCTTATGCAGATGTTCAATGGTGACTGTAGTCGTTTGAAGGCTCCGATTTCTCGTTGATGCTCCTGTTATATAAAAAGTATACGAAAGAATAACATTATTATAATATAGTAGGGAACCACCCCGGCTTCTACTGTAAATTACAGGAACAATTATATACTTAAACCTAACTTGGCAATCACTTAATCATGAAAATCTATTCAGTAAATTTTAAGAAAATCGATAACACATTCTGCTTTTGGGTCATTCATTCATGTAAATTAATGCCAAAGAAATAGCAATTATCGTTTAAAAAAAAACATCTTGGCTTGTATAATTCATTGCAACCTTGTACCGTTTTGTTCTCTTATAGGCTGCAATTCCTAAGCTATCAATCACTTAAAATACGCGACATGGTTCTAGGTGTTATCTCGAGCGAGATCTCGAGAGAGAGAGGAGGCGAGACCTTTCTCTAACATAAACAGAGGAAGTCTCATTGTACGTATTAATGACCCGCTACACAAACATTTGACCAGTACCAAGTCTATGGAGACTAAAAATTGCATTTGGCTCCACACCTTACATTGTGTAAGGCAATCACAGCGATTCCGTTCTCTTTATCACCCCACTCCA
>JAFELO010002234.1:66830-102074 GCA_017140195.1 Eumaeus atala
AGAATTCAAACGTTTTAGCAGAAATATAGTATCATTTTTCACGGTCAGAATCCGCAGCGCACCTGCGGGGAGTGGACGTGAGTTATTACAGCGAAAATCCTCAACTCCGCGCTGAAATGTAAAATAATATGTTACATATATTTGTATGAGGGTCGTATGTTCGCGATATGCGACTGAGCGCGTCATCTGTGGATATCACAGATATTGTGTGATTCGGACAATTGAATTAGGAACTAAATTAAGGAGCATACTTTTGAAAGAACTAAATTTTATTTGTCACATTTTAGTAAGAGATGTTGCCATACCACATTGCAGCGGAATGGGGCCGGCACGACCGGGGAGGTACCTATCGCTCTCCTGATGTCGCCGTAAAGTGACATCTAGGGCGTCGCGTTTCGTGCGGATTGTAAGTAGCCGGTGGCCCCTTGGGGGGAAAGGTGAAAAGGAGGGTGATGCATAGTTGTGATAGTAGTTATGCTGATGTTCATGGGTATCTGTAGTCGTAGAAGGGCTCCGATTACACGTTTGTCCCCCTATAATATACAAAAATCAATTTTAGAGTTTAATATCCAAATGGTAATAATGCAACCCTATTACTAGTACTCCGCTGTCCGTCGGTCCGTCAAACTGCCTTTCCGTCCGTCTGTCCGTCCGTTACCATTTGCAAAAATGATGTGTTTCTGCTAAGGGGGCTTCCATACAGCAATGGTGTTTTGGCCGGACATTCAAGATATTGGCACGGAACGCTTCGTGCACGAATCAGACTCACAATTGCCCAGTTTTTTTATGTAGTGATGCCATACGAGGAGCCTTTTGGTAGTTCCCGATACCCATAAACATCCGCATAATTGTTATGCATGTTTTGCCTTCTTTTCCTACTTGTCTCCAAGGCTCCACCGGATACGAAGCGCTTGAAGTGCGGCAGTATCAAGATGTTAACAATGACCGAAGCACTCGACAGTTCATATTGCGTCGACACGCGTTTGTAACTTGATTTTATTGCACTACCTTCGACGGAGGTTTAGTTGGGAACATACAAATCACACTTTATTGTATTTCACACGGTGTACATTCTGACCTTTTAAAAATATGTCTATTTTGTGTGACCTTTAGTAGTTTTAGCAGTGCTTTTCCTTCAGTGCAGCTATCGGGTAATCCAGCTCCTAACATAAGCACGTGGACCATTTTTATATATCTACCGGCGCCCATAGACATTCGCATAATCGTTACGCATATCCTTCCGTCCTTCTCTCCAGTGGATCACCGACTACTCACAAGTTGTACAAAACGTGACGGCATAGCTGTTACTTCAGGCCTGTGTTATGTGAGTCGCACAATGCATGGCACATACTGACTGAATCGTTAAATTGTCCATACAATTATTTCGACACATAATAAGTAGCTCAGCAGATGTCTCCCAGTTAGGCGGCCACGCACGACGCCTGGACGGGAGGTCTGGCAACGCCTATTGATCCCGTGTATTTGATCCCACTCCGTATCACCTGCATTGCAAATGGAATAATCTTCGGACATCCATTGCTTGGGAAATGTAGGTTGTACTATTATTGGCACTAATCTCTGATTCTACGAAGCCTACCAAAGCTTGTCTGAGGCATATTCTATTATTAAGTGTTGCAAATGCGAAATGGATCGATTTGAATGTAAATTGGCACACAATAGATCACATTCTGAAATGTAATAATAACATAAAAAGGTGGACCAAGTTGGACACGAACATTGTCAAATAATAATAATAATATCTGTGGACTTATCACACCACGTTAGCCTAGTCCTGTGCTAAGTACCGTAAGGACTTGTGTTACAGGTACTAGACAACGGAAATATGTTTAATACTTTTATAAATTTACCTGTAACACAAGTCCCTACGGTACTTAGCTCGGGGCTTGGCTAACATGGTGTGATAAGTCCTCAGATATTATTAGGGAAAAAATTGATCAGTGTTCAACTGTCTACTTATCACGATTCACGAGGAATTTTACACCCTGGTGACAGTCAAACAGACAGACGGACAGATGTAGCATATTAATATGGTCCCCTAATGTAGTTTTCCGTCCATCCAGGGATTTTAGCCCAGCTACTACGGAATCTTAAAAATACTTGTTATACCGAAAAAATGATTCTCTTCTCTTAGATTATCATTCCTTTATGTACTCAACTAACCTCTTTTTCAACGTGCATGACCCACCTTCCCACCGCTGCTACTCCCGTGACCCACAACTATCTTTATATTTTTTTTATAGAATAGGAGGCGAACGAGAAATCGGAGCTTTTTGACGACCACGCCAACGCCCATGAATATCCACATAATTGCTATCCCAATGCATTATTTTCCCCATCCCCCAATGGGCCATCGGCTACTCACAAACTGGCTACTCATCAAACGGAAAATATTAGTAGGATATAAATCCCTAGTAATAAAAAAGGAGTAAATCATTAGATTAACAACGGTCCATATATACCCGTTGTTCATATAAGCACTACTTTATTTCCAGTCGGTTAAACGTCGGATTATTATACAGCAAAAACATAGGATGATTTGAACAAGAAGTGAGAATCAGAGAATTATTCAAATGGCCGCCGTTGGATGCAGGCGCCAGATTCTACCCACAAGTGTTCTTAAATGGTTTATTATGGCAAAGGCTTAACTTTATATGGATATTAACACATCATCTGTTACGAACCAGTTTAACGTGACCTGAATTCATCATCATCTTATGGTCCACTGCTAGATGTTAACGCGGCGGTTCTTCTGCCACACGTCCACACCGCACATGTATAGGGAAATAAAGAGATCCCAATTTGATGTCTTAAATTTAAGCGAATGTTACTCATTACAATAAGACTAATTTTAAGAATATTATCGTGGTTTATTTAATTATGTAACTAGCCTGACGGTTAAGAAGCTTTACGGCAACCATGGTCATTAAATAAACCACGATAAGATCCGTAAGAGTAGTCTTATTGTAATGAGATCCAAATTTTTAAAGGATATTGACCATAGCTTAGCATTATCTAACAGATCCAGAGCACCTCAGTATAGGCTGACCCAGCCACACACAAATCAAATCTTACCTAGAACCAGAAACAGGGCGGAGGGCGGGAGACTAAGAGCTTGAGGAAGATAGATTTTTGGGGCCCAGGGCAGGGGGCGAGAATTGGAAGTCATTATATAGTTATAATTAATAAGTATCTAATTTTATTTATATTTATTTTAATTTTAGAAGCATTTAACTTTCCAGGAATTTTTGTCAAGTGAAGTGAGTGGAACAAACAAGAAAAAAACTCGTCAATACTCGGTGGAATATTTAAAATTTGGGTTCATACCCGCTGTTCACGATGAGCGGGGGCCGTTTTGTCTTTTATGCCAGCAATGCTTGACCAACGAATCAATAAAACGAGGTTATCTTGAGGCGCATTTGAAGGCGAAACAGAGTGCCCATATAAATTCAGATTTGAGTTACTTTAAAATTTTAAAAGAAAAGTTTGAAAAAAAGAACAACATTACAGTCTCTATTTACTGTTCGTTCTTTGACAAATAATCGTCTTTCTGAGGCTAGTTATCAAATTTCTTAATCGCTAGAACTGGAAAAAATTACACTATAGGAGAGAAGTTGATAAAACCGTCAATATCAGCATTTCTTAAAACGGTTCTGGAAAAAGATGACAAATATGTAAAAGCTATGCCACTCAGTAACAATAATGTTAGCAGAAGAATAGACGAAATGAGTGAGGATATTGAAAAACAACTTGTTGAAAAGCTGAAAACAAGAAATTTCTCAGTACAAATGGATGAATCAACTTTAAGAGACAGTGAGGCAGTATTGATAACCTATGTAAGATATATTGATGTAGGGCATTTTACTGAATAAACGTTGTTCTGTAAAAGATTAGAAAGCACCACTACCTCCAAAGATATATATAATAAGTTAAAAAACTACTTAGATGTCAATGATATACCAATGAAAAATATAACATCTTGTGCTGTAGATGGCGCCCCTAATATGATGGGCAAGAAAAATGGCTGCTTAAAATTGATGAAAGATGCGAATCCAGAAATTATTATTGTACGTTGTGTTATTCATAAGGAAAACTTGGTAGCTAAAAATTCTCGCCTGTTCTAAATGAAGTACAACATAAAGTAATAAAGTGTGTTAATGATATTAAAGCTAGTGCCAAATGTGAACGTCTTTTCAAGTTATTTTGTGAACAACAAAATGAAGACCATGTGAGACTTACTTCATACTGAAGTAAGATGGCTATCCAAAAGCAACTGCTTGAAAATATTTATGCAACTGTTTGACACTCTTAGTGATTTTTTAAGCGGCAAACCTGAAATGAAGTATCTGTTAACAATCGATGGTAAAGTATTTAGCCGATATTTTTTTTCAAAGATACTAAGAACTAAGTATATTAAATAAGCAACTTCAAGGAGCAAAAAAAAACACTTGTCGATGCAAAAACAAAGATATTTGGTTTCATTACCAATATGGAGTTATATCAGAAACCCATTAACAACAATAACTTTGAACAATTTCATTGGCTCCAAAAATGTGAAGTAACTGATACCGCTTTACTTGTTATTGTTAATCATTTGAATATTCTATCTGCTGATTTAAAAGAAAGATTTTCTGATTGAAAACAAATTGATTTCCCAACATTGATGATGCAGCCAATATTAGTGGATTTGTCTGATATATAAAATATGCAGTATCAAGAAGAACTCGCAGAATTGCAAAATGATGAATCCGTAAAAAAAAATATTTAATATAAAAGGGGCGATGGCATGGCTTTGTGAAGAAACTGAAACTAAATACCCAAATGCAACCAAATGTGCAAGAAAACTTTTATTACCGTTTCCATCTTCATATTTAGCTGAATGTGGATTTAGTGCTGTAAATGATTTACTGATAAAAAAAGAAATCCACTTGATATAACACAACGTGGAGACTTGAGATTAAAGCTAAGTAAATTGGAACCTAATATAAAATCTCTGTGCAGCAAGCATCAAGCGCAAGGATCGCACTAAATGAACATAAAAAAATCAATATTAAAATTATTTTGAATTTCAGTTTTTCATTATATGTTTTGAAATTTTACTTACGATGTTTTGATAACAATTTCATAGTGATTCCTTCCTAAAACTTATCATTTATATTTCTTAAGGGAACAAAACAATTTTTAAAGGTTAAAAATTATGTATGGAGGCATAAAAATTTTAGAAATGTTAAGGTGGGGCATGGCCTAAAAAGGTTTGGAAACACTGCTTTAATGGGTAGTAGAGTTCACTGTACTGGAATATTATCACTACCCCCCACCATGGGTCAAGCCCTGTCGTGGCGGTGGGACTCAGTAGTCTGGAGTGAACCCAGACGAAGCCAATTGAACTGAGGGGGGTGCAATTTTTTCACTTTTTTTTAAAGAAGATGTTACAAAATAGCAACAGGCGGAGGTGCTTTTGTGCACGGGGCAAGGGGCGAGGAAGATAGGCGTCGGTCCCTTAAAGAGCTGACTGGCCGTCGAGAGGCCTTGATGATTTGCTGCTCTGGGGCACCTCACCAAAGGCGGCACTGATGGCACTCGCGGTGTTTTTGTGGGTATTCGGCACTATAATGTGCCGCGAGCTACACACACCACTGGACACCACCCAGGGCCAGTGTAGGCACACAAATGCATTTCCCCGTGTCAACAAAAAAAATTAACTACCTACTAAAAAGTAACACAAAGCTCATTTTCAAAACGACCATATGTACGAAGACGTATCAGATATAGTAACACTCAATCTTTAGATTTCCAACTGAATTCTCGTGCAAATGTAGTGTAATAAAATAAAGTTACAAACGTGCCTCAAAGTTAAATAAACTGGCTATTTGTTCGACTATTACTTACATTTTGCGCGAATACAAATTAGTAGAGTGGTAAAAACTGGTTTGTGCACTAATTGTGGCATAAGTTACGTTTATGCTAAGATGTGTTAATGCCAAGATGAAACTATATGTTATATTTTGTTACTTATAAGTATAGCAAAATAGTTTTAACTTTAAAAGTAAATTAAAACAGATGTAATAAGAATAGTCATTGTGGAATATATCATCAGCATCAGACGGATGACGTCTACTGCTGGACTCCATAAATATTATAGCACACAAATCTGTGTGTAACCAGAAGTGTACTCGCTGTTTCTTAATTTTCATTTATGGTGAGATGAAAGCCCTATACTCATCATCATTATCGCCATCATCGTCATTATCGCCATCAGCTGGATGACGTCCACTGCTGGATATAGGCCTCCCCCCCAAAATGCCATAAATGATGGTCATGAGCCACTTGCGTCCAGGGTCATTAATATGCCCATGGGAGATTATTTCTAGAGATGTATATTTTAATATCTATGTAAAATTTAAATCAACGCCTTCACTAGATGTTATTTTATTAATAACTACTACCTACGTTATTAATAAAATAACATGAGACGTACAAATATAGACATTTATAATATTAGTACCTAACTAACATATGACAATTATTTGATAGAACTACATTGCACATTAAAGCACATCACCCCACGAATATCTCAATTTTGCTACAAATATTCTCGGCTGCGTTTCACTACGTATTACGTAGCGTGGACTGAACATGCGTTGGACAAATCTACGTTGTTACAGTTACTAGGGAACCATAATTAATTACGATAGTATAATGTCTTTTCAAAATGCACTAAAATAATTTTAAAAGTTAATTTCACCAAAAGATAAGTGAAAAGCTGAATTAATTTATTTGAAAATTTCACTCATGTACATGCACATGATTGTCATGCAGTTCTCCATCTTTTTCCCTCCCCTCCGATGGGCCACCAGTTACTCAAAAACAGCAAGAAATGTGACATCATATCTGTAACTTTACAGAGGAGTCATGTGAGCAAAAGGTACCTCCAATCGTACCTCTTACTGAATTAAGACATACAACTTTAGCAACACTGGGCATAAAAATCAACGACGGTGTTCATAATAGGCATAAAATTTATGACCTTAACACACAAATCTTATATAGAGCTGAATAAAATCGATCGCACCGATATATTCGGTAACAATAGTGAATTCGGTAATAAATTCCGTGTATCATTATACAACAAACAAACGGGGACCTCATCAGTTATCTTCGCGGACAAATGAATGGCGGCGACCCGAAAAGATTAATTGACGTCTATTGATGGAAGGGACCTGCGACTGAAAGGGTTGGATGCGATGATACATAGATGTGATTGTGCTAGGGAGCACTTTGAATTACCTGTGTAGGTTTGATCATGTATCGATCGGATACTGCCTGTTAAATGATATTACAATAAATGTATGCTCGTGACATTCGCCAGAAAGAGATCATACATGAATATATTATAGCCAACACCACAATTAACAGGACTTTAGATCACAAATTAATTTTCAATGAGTTAAGGAAATCATCAATGACTCCTCGGCCTCGGTTCTATTATGCGCAGTTGTAAACCAACCTCAGACATTAATTGTTGGAGAAATGTTTTAAAATAATTTTTAACATATTTTTACATAAAATAATACATTATATATAACACACACATTTATATATAACACACACACACTCACACACACACACACACAAACACACACACACACAAACACACACACACACACACACACACACACACACACACGCACGCACCCACGCACGCACACACATATACAGACACACGCACACACAATTTTTATTGCATGGGTGTAGCAGACGAGCAACAGGAGCCCTTCTACGACCACCGCCGCCCATAAACACCGGCATCATAGCTATGTCATTGCGTTGCTCTCCTTTTCACCAAATGAGCCACCGAAAGGTGTTCGTATGGGCCACTTTTAGAAGCGCACTCGTATATTGCTGTAACATATGGAAAACACCAAACACACGCACAAGCACTCACGCACACTCACACACACACGTACACTCACGCACACACACGCACGCACACAGCAAGTCATCATATTTCGTAATTGGTTGTAAGTTTCAATAACATGATGCTACTATTTATACACGAGTATAAGGTACACACGAGTGTACCGTGTGGATTTTGTAACAACTAGAAAAAAGAGGTTTACCCAAATGAACCGAAAAGGAAATGATTTTCAAGTATCTGCACCTGGAAGTGTTAGAGCCGAGTTGGAATTCGGCACCTTAAGGTGCCGCGATCCCTTCACACCAATGGCAAACGATGGCAGAGCAAATGCGTTCCGAAACGTACAGGACGGTCGCATGCAGAATGGTAAAATATTTATCATACTTAGATGAAAAAAAATCAGGGATTACAGGGACTTACCCATCATATAGAATATTTTAATATAAATTATATACTCTCTACGTATTCCACGCTACAACGGCTTTTTAATGTGTAATGATCGAGAAGGCATTATCGTGACTGAGGCATGGGTTGGGCGGGTCGCGAGTTGTGACACCGTACCCCCCAGTTCCAGTCGTCGCACTCGTTAGTTGTCTGTTGGCAAACTTTTCTAATTAGGTAAAGAGCATTAATCTTCTTGACGTACCGCGATTCGGTGTGACTGGCGTAAATTTGGATTCAATCAAATAGTTCAAGTAAAACCAATACACGATATAATATTTAATTTATGATATTTTAATGTATGGAGGAATTGTCGAGTTGCTAGAAGTGTGTTTGTTCGTGTAGTACATGGGACACTCATAAAGTTATGGGAAATAAGATAATTATATAGATAAATATGTTTCTATTAAATATTTTAAAAGAGAGTACTTTTAAAGTAGTTAATAGAAACTATTATCCTGAATACAAAGTTTCGTGCGTCTAACCAGTTTTCGGAACCTTTGTCAAATCTTTGGCAGAGGCTTTATTTGCAGCCTCTTCTTGCATTGCTTGGGAAACTCTTACTTGGACGACCATATAACCAGCCCCCGAAGACTGTTCAGGAAATCCCTCATTTTGAACGTTCTGTGCGTGGGCGCGTCGTTGTGGTGATACAGGAATTTGGTCGATTGTTGCTCTCAACTGAAAAAGTTATGGAAATTATTTGGTTGCTTACATTCAGCGTTAATGTCATTATCCCGTAAGTAATTGACACCCGTAAAGTAATATTGAAGTAGCTAGGGATCAAGATCTTCCCTGCGCTTCTAGATCGTTTCACTTTGGTTGCCGTCGCTTCGATGTGAAACAACCAAACAGTCGACTGCCGCTTCGTTTCTGAATCATATTGATAACCCAGGACGAGCTTGCATTAAATTTACCTATCAAGTCACCCCGGTTTTTCCTGTGTCTCGGTGAGGCTATGCAGCAGCCAATATGGAACTAGCCCCCTCACACGAAGATGTTTTGTTGTAAAATCTCATTAACCCTTCCCAATCCGTGCTAAAACTTCTGATAAGTAATTCACTTATCGTCTTGAATTAATTTTTAATGGGGGAGGCATGCAACACATGTGTATGACAACAATGATATGGAAGTTAGTCGTCAAAAAGCTCTAATTTTTCATTTGCCCCCTATACTATAAAACATCATCTTCTTGACAAGGAAGCCAACGCCTAGCGGCTAATAGCTGAACCTTAAAAATTATACCAGAAACTAAGTAAGTATTAAATAATATTTCCTCGTTTCTTTACACCATTGACGTAACAGTAGACTTAAAATTGCCCGGGGTCAGAGCCCTCGGGCAAGACGATGATGGAGTCGCAAACATTCATTTGAGACGAAATTGTGAGAGAATGAAAAAACCCATGTGATGAATTTGCCACGGAAAACGGTAAAGCTAAAGTTACGGTACTAGTTATTTTGATTTGGTTTCCCTGGAAAATCTATTAACGCACTGCCACCGGACCTGGATAAAACCCACTCAGTACGTCTTCGCACTCTTCCCGTTGCCGGGTCGAGGGGGGTCCAGACCGGAGCTTAGCTCCTACTCGTTAGCACTAAATGTGTTGTTCGAGCCTCGTCTATACAAGGCTGTGGTTAGTGCGAGGTCATGTTGACCTCTGAGTGCGTATGCACATATGTTTATGTGCCTGGGCTATTGATATCTTTGTACGATCGGCGTCTATCCATTTGTCGGGGCACTCTCACAGGTCCCAGAGCGAACTGGGAAACGTGTATGGATCCACTCCCGTGATGTCCCTATGGACAGGCACCGAATCGCACGCTGTGTTTATGATACGGTGTATTGGTGGAAAAGTAAAGGTCAAAAGTCAGACGCAAGAAACAGAAGAAAAGAAAGAAAAGAAAAGAAGGGTCCTGGCCGTGAAGTTGGTGTCACGGGAGAAGCGGCGGGCCGTATCCTTGCGGGAGCGTGGCAACGGGGTTGTCACGTCCCACTCGGTACCGCCCATGTGGTGTCTGCGATGTCCGTCTGTAGCGACCAGCGAGAGGGAGAAGTGTATATATGTATATAACCTGCGAAAATAAAATCAAATGGATTAGTAGTAATTTTTTTTTTTCTAGCCTGTGTGGGAGGTATACGGAAACTGGTTATCCGTCCCCATTCCTCGGCAGGATATATTTGTCCGGGGGGCGGGCGTGCCAGGGCGCGAGACCCCTGAGAGTCTCGTGCTCCGACGCGTCCGCCTTTTCGAACAGGTTGCTCGACATCCTGCCGACAAAGTCATCAAGGGGCTCGACACGCAGGTCCCTGAGTATAGTTTGGTTCCTCACGAACCTTGGAGCCTTGACCAGTTAACGAAACACCTTGTTCTGAACGACACGGAGCTTCCGCTTGTTCGCATCGCTCAGCAAGTGATGCCAGGCAGGAGTCGCGTATGTTAGCCTCGATCTTATGTGAGTGTTGTAAAGTGCTATCCTCATTTTTAGTGGGATGGCACTCGCCCGCAGGAGTGGCGCCAGTCTGGCGGTGGCTGATATGGCCTTTCTGATGGCGGTTTCGGCCTGACGAGCCATCGTGAGTAAGGAGTCTAGCACGACTCCCAAGTAGTTGGCTGTCCTGTGCCATGGAATCGCGACGCCCTGTACCTTGAGCGCACCTGGTGCGGTGCGCTGTCTGGGAAGGGTGATCGCTTGTGATTTAGACGGATTGACCGCCAGCTGCCATTTCTGAAACCACTCCGGCAGGAGATCGAGGGTTCTCTGTAGTTTTTTGGCCACGTGCCTCGCGTTAAGAGACGCGGCCAAGAAGGCGGTGTCGTCCGCGTAGAGCGCGGCGGTGACTCCGGGGGAAACAGGCACGTCCCCGGCGTAAAAGTTGTAGAGGGCTGGCGAGAGACAGCTCCCCTGTGGTATACCTGCACGAATACATTTCCTCTCGGGCAAGACCCCGTCCACTCTCACCTGGAATGTCCTGTCAGAGAGAAATGACGCAATCACTTTTATGAGAGGTTTAGGCACATTGCTTTGGATTAATTTGTATATTAACCCGTTATGTCATACGGAAACGAATGCTTTTTGCATATCGAGGAATACGGCGGCTGCAGCTTCTTTCTTGTTTCTAGCCACTGCGATCAAATGGGTGACCCTGACCAGTTGGTGAGTGGTACCGTGGTTGGGTCGGAAACCGAATTGCTCGTCTCTGAGTGGTTGAAGGGGGGTGAGTTGTCTCAGTATGAGCAACTCTAGGGTCTTCGACAGAGTGGGTAGCAGAGTTATAGAGCGATAGTTGTCCGCTCTCCTGCTGTCCTTACCCTGTTTTTGCAACATGATGATGTGGCCCAACTTCCAGCTAGTGGTGAAGTATCCAGTGCGGACGATGCCGTTTAGCAGTCTCGTTACTGCGGCGATCGTCTTGAATGGAAGGTGTCGCAAGGCCATGTTTGTGATTCCATCATGCCCTTTCTGGGTTTCAACCCCTTGATGGTGTTCCGTACCATGTTGAGTGAAAAGTGAAATGCCGCTGTGGCGATTTCTCCCGTGCCTGGGGCTTCCAGGTAAGCTACGACCGCGGCTTCGACCCGGGCGGTGTGCTCGGAATCGACCGGTGGGAAGGGGGTGAAGTGTGCCTCCAGATGGGTCGCGAATATCTCCGCTCTGTCTGGGGCACTGTATTTTGTAGTGCCGTCTCCGTGTATTAATGGCCCACTTGGTGCTTTCCTCTTCGTTAGAGTGCGCGTCAGGACCCGTAGTGACTGCCAGTCTTCGCCGGCCTCCTCGATTCTCCTCGACCATCTGTCCAAACTTAAAGCCGCAAGTTCGTATTTGACCCTCTCAGTGAGACGGTTCAGGTGAGTCTTTGTCGTGGGCAGCGAGTAGGCTGCCATTTCATTCGGGTGGCTCTCTTCTCTTCGATAAGGAGTTGAAGGCTTCTTGGCAATTTGTCCTTGCCATTGGCGCCTGAGCACGAGAGAGTTTCGGTGGCCTTCTCTAAGGCGGTGCAGATTGAAGTCTGCATATCTTCGGCTAGTTTCTCCACGACTTCCGCGGTGTTGACGGGGAAGTTCGGGTGGAGTCGTTGAGGCGAGAGGCAAACCCTTCCCAATTTACCTTTCGCCTGGGGGGGGAGAGGTGGCAGTTTGCACGCCTCGGTGTGCAATTCCGCCAGCACTGGCATGTGGTCAGAACCGAGGTGTTCCTCCAACACTTCTAGTGAGAAGTGGCCCTCTAGGTTCTTGGTGATGGCCACGTCCAGTACGTCTGGCTGGAACGCTTGCGGATCCGGATAGTAGGTCGGTTCCGTGGGGCCGTGGATCGTGTAGTCCATTTCGTCTGCGTCCGCGAGGAGTCTCCTTCCGTTCGCGTTCGTGAGACGAGAGTTCCAAGATGGGCTCTTGCAGTTGAGGTCGCCGGCAATCACGGTCAGCTGTTCTGAGGAGAGCCGGTGGATGACGGCGACGTCCAGTGCGTCATCCGGAGCCTTGTAGGCTGCGAAGAGTCTGGTCGGCTTGTTGCCCGCCATTATCTCCACGCCTATCGCTTGGAACGATTGTATCGCATGGACTGGGAGTGGCTGGTGTATGATGTTTCTTTTGACCAACACCACCACTCCTCTCATCGCTCGGTCGTTGGGATCGTCGTATCTGTACGACGTGTAAACGGCGATGAAGAATCTCCGTCCGGGTCTCGGATCTCCATGGCCAACTCCATCAGGCCGGAACAGGTGTGGCCGATGAAGGCGGCCATCGTCGTCGTCTGCGTCACCACTTGCCTTTGACCCGGTGTGGTCACACCGCTTGAGGGCTTCGGCTTGGGAGCCGGTGCGGGTGATGCCGGCTTCGCCACTGCAGGTGCGCGCGAGGTGGTGGGTTTCGGGAGGGCGGATGCAGCGATGGGGAGGACGGGGTCTACCTCCATTTCTGCTTCGAGTGTCACTCCTTGAGTGACGGTGGCCTCCTTATTCTTCTTTTGCTTCTTTTTCTTCTTTTTTTTGGGCTTGAGCCCTGGGGTCTCAGCTGTGGCCTGAGATGAGGCCCTGGGGATGGGGTTATTCGTCTCCACTATTAGAGACGCGGCTGTCGGTGGTGGTAGCTCCACCTGTGGAGCTCGAGACCGTTGGGCTCTCACCGTGGTGATAGCCACTGGGCTGGCGCGCTTGTTGCGCGCCTCTCGCTTGAACACCGGGCAGGCGGAGCTGTTGGCCGGGTGAGCCCCGGCGCAATTCACACAGACCGGCGGGTCCATCTTGGGGCTTACAATCGCGCGCGAAGTGTGGTTCGCTGCAGCGAACGCAGGTGATCCTACGGTGGCATTGTTTAGATGAGTGCCTAAACTGCTAGCACCTGTGACACTGGGCGGGGCCTTTCTTGCCCCTCCATGCGTCAGTCTTGATGCCCGGTAAATTGAGCATCTCAGAGACCTTGTAGATCTCTGCTATCGCTGCCTCCGTCCTCTTAAGAGCGAAGAATATGCAGCTGGGTCTGCCTGCCTCGCCTTGATTTGGCTAGCGTACTCGGGCTCGAACCCCAGGCGTTCTAGCTCCTCCATGATGTCTTTGGGGTCTGTGTTTTCCAGCAGACCCCTGATCGCTACTTTTATACTCATCTCCTTTGGGAGGGAGTACGAGAACCAGCTGAGTCCCTCTGTCGCCCCGAGGTCGCCCAGGTACCTCTGCACAGTCCGGAGCTCGGCCTCGATCTTAGGCGAGAAACGCACCCCCTTGCCGAGAAGCTTGGCATTCGGGCTGTGGCCGAGCAGTTGTCGCAGCTTGCCGAAATGTTGCACCCAGTTGGGCAACACCTTGACGACGAGCGGTGGGTACCTGGACTCACCCTTTTTTTGTGCGTCCGCGTCTGCGTTGGCCGGCGCCGGCCCGGCGCCATTGTTTGCGGCGCCACTGGAATGCGCAGGTAGCGCACTCGAGGCCGGCGCCGCCGTCGCTTCGGCGAACGTGAGAGTGCGAGTGGGACGGGGAGAGTCCCCGTCTCTCTTCCTCTCCAGCGTCTTCTTGGGCGGCGACAAGGTAGGTGACGATGCACTTACCTCCGGATCCCTGGGTCTTTTGTGGGGGACTCTCGTCTCCTCACGAGTCTGCGGGGTCGGCGTAGTCTCCTCCGCCGACTCCGCTATGCAGTCGCTCTCGTCGACTGCCGCTTCTGATGATGTTGTCGAAGAAAGCGAAGCGCTGCCCAGCTCCATCTCGTCGCTGCTCGACGACTCCACGGAACTGCTGCAGCTTCTTCGCCTCCTCGGGCTTGCTGGTGGCGATGTGGTTGGGGACATGGTCCCCGTGCAGGGCTCGTGGGCCTGCACTGGAGTGTAAATTCTTCATCTACTTATCTTCAAAGTGGGCAGTCTGCGCGTGAACACTTCGCCGGCCTCACGGTCGCCGGGCGGTCCAGTTGGCGGTGTTCTGCACCGAAACTTCAAAAATTGTCTTCAGATTGGTTCGTCACGCACTGTAGTTGCTTGCAGACTGAGCCGATCCGATAAAACCCAGTGAGTGTGTAGGACTGGCAGATGCACAAAATACCTTCTTAAATTTCACGGGTGGGTCCGCCGACACAGAATGTCTGGAATTTTAAAAGTCATGACTATTAAAACAGAGGGTCGCTGTTTACGACCAGCTGGATTAATCCTCTGCCACGTGGGAATTGTGCAACGGGACTCGCTTCCCTTACTGACCCCTGGATGGAAAGCTACCTCACTTGGCTTGTATGAGGCATTGCAATCTTAAACAGTCTCCCGCTTTGATTGGAGAGGGAAAAAATCTTCTAATATTTCGTTGCGTGTACAAAGACAGTTTATCTCTCGGGCTGGACCCCGATCGCCTGGAAGCGATCACATCAAGGAGCCATTTTGATTGCCCTGCCACACCTGACGCTACACGAGCAGCAGTTGTGACAGGTGGGCAACGCCCGTTAAAAATAACCTGACCCCTTGTAACGATTTGGAAGGCGGCATAAGTTGGGCGCTACGCCTTACCCGGGGGCTCATCCATTGTCTATGAGACATTATTTTATATTACTGTTCTTTACTTCTCCGGACAGGACCCTTTGCGTCCTTCTGGAACATCACCGTCTCGCAGAAAGCACTATCGCCTCCTTTCACTCTCAAGCTTTGAATAGCCTGAGACACATTAGTTCGTTAAGAAGAACATTATAATAAATAAATATATCATAAATCTATTCTAATTTCAGGTTAATAAAATAACGAAACCTTGAACTGAAGGTATATATAGTAGATATGTATATCGTATTAAGAGGATTAAGAAAGTTATCGAGGCGTGTATGGGTTTTTGTATGAAGGAGTTATCCAATAACCGGTTTAAAGCGGCTTATGTCCGGCGCGCCGGCGAAGCATGCGTGAAGCTTGCCTGCATAACCGATAAACCGTGCTTAATTGGAAACTGGAGGCCTGGAACCTGGAGTAATAATGTTAACACATAAAAATACGTATGCATCAGGCCACACTACTAAAGTAAAATTTATTTAGTCATTTTAAACTTGAGACAATCTCGATTTTATGAAATTTGGCTCAGTCAAATAACTTTTTCCGAGAGGTCCCTCCTCCCCCGAGTCTGACGTCTGGGACAGCTCGCATGCGGTAGCTAAAATGGTCTCGGCGCTGACGTGAACGGTCGGCTCATGGACAGGATCATGACTAGGGGGTCCGTACCCCCCCTTCTCCCTCAGACGTGTGAAAGAACTTGCGCGCGGTAGTCTCGGAGTACCGATACGGTGGTATTATTTGAGTTAGGCAAATCGCGAATTGCTTTGGAATTAGTCCCTACTCTGAAGATGTCGTTCGGACTCTTTGTAGTCGAACGTGTGTGCCGTTGTCTGACTTGACGAGTGTCGGGGTTGTAGCGTATATTTCGCACCAGTCCCCGGGGGCGTCTGCGTGTTCCTACAACGGGTGTGCGCTACCGTCTCCGAGAGCGCCCCTCGACTTTGTTTACTTATTTCTTTTGTGATGCACGGCTTCCTGCAGAATATATTATTTTAGGTGCCAAACACATATCTTCGTATGGACATAATTATAATTTCTTGTTTTACTGATACTTTATTACGAATATACTAAAACTTACGAATATTTTAAAATACTGGAGGCCATTTCCAATTTGCGCCAGGTATTTTTTTTTTTCTCAAAATTTTCCTATAGGAGAGTTATTTAGTACCTATATTTCTTTAATAATCATTGAACACAGATTACACAGTTAACAAATTCGTTATTATAAAATAATAGTACAAAGGAACGACTTATTCCATGGAGGAATTTCTTCAAGTAATCCTGATACAGGAAAGTGTGCATAACATAAGCAATATTAGTGATACTTATACTATATTTATATACAACAGATACCACATAAAATATCTTACATATAGTATAACATATATACTTATTATAGATACATATATACGTATGTATTACAGATATAAAATAAATTCCAATTACACTATACATAAAATAAAACATTAAAATGAAAACACACTCAAGTAAATATATACAATTATAATAATATATATTAATATAACCGGAATGTTCCATTTTATGACCGCTCCTTTTCGCTAAAAATCTACTCATTATTGAACTATTCGGCACGAAATGACAACACAACGTAATGTGCAATACCTAAGACGTTATTTTGTTTTCATTGTTAAATCAATTATTGACCAGCGCGGATTTTTATTGTTGAAGTGTATTTGTATCAATTTATTCGCTCAGGTAAGTGACCAAGTTTAACTATCATATATTACTTTTATACTGTCATTGTTATTATTCACACATTAAACAGTTTGTGTTATAACAATATCTAAAAGGTACGAATTGCAATGGATATTTTTTAAACAATTTAGAATTACATGAACTTAGAATTACGTGACCTCAGTTTTGTGACTTATTCTCATTTTTTCACATCAAATCATAATTGAAATTTACAGGTTGAAGTTTGCTGACAACTAATAAAGGCCATCCAAGCTTGTCTTAACTCAAAGCCGTTAATACGAACAAGTATCTTCCAAAACTTTAATCAGGCTGATGTCAACCAGTGCAATATATAATGATAATAATGTAATTTATAATTAAATTAGAGTACTAAAAATAATTGTTTCATTCTTACCTACTTAAGAAATAAATACATATTCCCACATCGAGAAAACTGTAATAATAAATAATATCGAATAGAGCCTTTAGATTTGACCGGATTCATCTTGTCAGTGTTATAGAAAATTGATGGAGCTAAATGTATGAAATCAAATTAGTTATACCGTTTAAATCGATGCGGCCTCAAATATATTTACAGTAATTATAATAGTCTGCAAAGAAACGTTGACATATTAAGTAAAAGTTTATTTGATTAGCGTAAAAATAATAAAAAACATGAAAAACGCGACAGAGTCACAAAACCGAAGAAAAAGTAATATTTTTGTGTTACTTGTTGAAAGTAAGACCATGGTTCCGTAACTAGTCAATTAATTTTATGTTTGATTGCTTTGAATAAAATGAAATGACCAAAGGCTTGTTAATGACATATTTTCTTTAAAATTTCCGAAACCAAGTCAGGTAGGTTTGTGGCGATATTATCGGGAAAATGCGGTCAATTCCATGTTATTTCTTATTTTTCCTTACAGTAAACTATATTTCCCAATATGTATATGATTCGTAAAAAACAGCGTAGCACTATCTCTTACGACCTTAAATTGTTTCGTAAGGATTAAGTCCCAATAAATTTACATCGCGCTTTAATCAAGCGTGTAGGGCGCTGCTCTTTTTATCGTCGCCGAGTTTGTAATCCGATGGGCGAGGATGATCCGGGTTTAAATTTAAACTGCCGCCTACTGCCGGTTTATGATTGATCGCATTGATTTTCAAATTAAGTAAAGTGCCAACACAGATGTGGTAATACTAAGAATATTTTTTTGTTTCATGTGGAATTGCATACTGGCGACTGGCCTGACTTTACTTACGATCGTTTTCCAAATTATATCTGTCGATGGATTTGGCTACTGCAGATAGACTTTTGACATATGCCGTATGAAATTTAAGGACATTTTTTTTCTAGGAAGAGGAAGTGCAATGCTGCGTAATAGTAGAAGTACACAAACAGACGGACCCCTAAATTATCCTTTCTGAGTTCAATTTTACTTTTTAGGGTTCCGATGCGCGATCTTAATAATAGATAATCGCTGTTTGTACCGATATACGTGTTCAGGGAAGAAATATTAATTGAAGACTGTTGTTTCTAAGTTTCATTAATATTTCTATCATAACTTTTAAAATATAGTAGTGGTCTTTAAGCCAAATGTGATATTTCCTCGTCGTCTTGTGGTTCTTACCCTTAAAACGTCAAAATTTATATTTTACAGCCATAGTGCGCATTTAAAATGCAGAGAAAAGAGGCAAAACGCTCGAAAATTATCGTCAAGTTTCTCATAGTGATGATAAAGGACCGACACATCGGTGAATTTGAAATCGTTGATGACCTGATGACAGAGCTGGTAAAATAGTGGTTAAACCTCATAGAATAGATATAGAATAGTATAGAAATATATTTATTCTCTGCTTCACAACACCATATACAAAGTAAACATAGTATACAAAATAAAAAGAAAAATCAAATACAGGAGGCACTTAGACATAATTAACTATTATGTGCAGGCAGAATAAACAAATGTGGTGTTATTTCACCTAGATTTGACGTACCTACCTATCAACAACGTAGAACGATTGACCAACTTGCTTCCATCTCAACAATGTGGGTAAATATTTTAAAACGATTATAAAATGTGTAAACACTGCTTGAAATTAGGGATCGATTATAATTCTTTGCGAAATTAGATTATACATTTTACAACGAATTGTTTGTGATGCCTCTCTTACAACTAACAGACACTCTCTCAATGGAGAAACAATAATCGACGGTCACTGGCCTTTGATTGGCTAACGGCGAATCGTAGGATATAGGGGGGAAACTATCAAGCGGAATTAGTGTCCTAATTTGAATACCGTTCCTTTCTACAAATGTTATTTATGTAAATGTTATGTATGTAAATTGATCATCATTTACTGAACACAAAACATGTGATAATGTAATAAGTGAAACATTAAGCGAGCACAAAAGGAAAAGTGTCACTAATTTAGCAATCTCATTGGCATGTACTCGGGAGATGAAACGATGTTGATAAAGGAAGTCGCTAACGCAAATGTAATTTGTACGTAATAATTTAATCTGATGGGAACATTCATTTTATTAGGTTACAAGCGGTGTCCCGCAGTTTCGTCTGTAATATATTATAGAAGTTGTGGAAGACCAATTTAAATTTTTGGGGAAGACCAAGACCGACTTACCGTGATCAGATTTATTGGGTACTGTACGAGTGTCAAGAGTCTTCGCAAACTGCGCGTTTGTGGGAAGAGATCTATGGACATTCCAATATTTTTTAAACCTTTGATATCAATGTCATAATGAGTACACACCCATGGTATGGTATGCATAATGGAAACCATATCAGAGATACCACCACCATAATCCGAGTATATATTTTTTTATATAAAAGGCCACTTATTGTACAAGAATTTCCCCCCCTTCTACCACTCAGAGACGAACAATTCGGTTTCCGACCCAACCACGGTACCACTGACCAACTGGTCAGGGTCACCCATTTGATCGCAGTGGCTAGAAACAAGAAAGAAGCCGTAGCCGCCGTATTCCTCGACATGCAAAAAGCATTCGACTCCGTATGGCATAACGGGTTAATATACAAATTAATCCAAAGCAATGTGCCTAAACCTCTCATAAAAGTGATTGCGTCATTTCTCTCTGACAGGACATTCCAGGTGAGAGTGGACGGGGTCTCGTCCGAGAGGAAATGTATTCGTGCAGGTGTACCACAAAGGAGCTGTCTCTCACCAGCCCTCTACAACTTTTACGCCGGGGACGTGCCTGTTTCCCCCATAGTGACCGCCGCGCTCTACACGGACGACACCGCCTTCTTGGCCGCGTCTCTTAACGCGAGGCACGCGGCTAAAAAACTACAGAGAACCCTCGATCTCCTGCCGGAGTGGCTCCAGAAATGGCGGCTGGCGGTCAATTCATCAAAATCACAAGCGATCACCTTTCCCAGACAAAGTACCGTTGGTGCGCTCAAGGTAAGGGCGTCGCGATTCCATGGCACAGGACAGCCAACTACTTGGGAGTCGTGCTAGACTCCTTACTCACGATGGCTCGTCAGGCCGAAACCGCCAGCAGAACGGCCAGATCGGCCACCGCCAGGCTGGCGCCACTCCTGCGGGCGAGTGCCTTCCCACTAAAAATGAGGATGGCACTCTACAACATCCACATAAGATCGAGGCTAACATACGCGACTCCTGCCTGGCATCACTTGCTGAGCGATACGAACAAGCGGAAGCTCCATGTCGTTCAGAACAAGGTGTTTCGGCAACTGGTCAAGGCTCCAAGGTTCGTGACCATACTATACTCAGGGACCTGCGCGTCGAGCCCCTTGATGACTTTGTCGGCAGGATGTCGAGCAACCTGTTCGAAAAGGCGGACGCGTCGGAGCACGAGACTCTCAGGGGTCTCGCGCCCTGGCACGCCCGCCCCCCGGACAAATATAGCCTGCCGAGGGGGGGGGGACGGATAACCAGTTTCCGTATACCTCCCACACAGGCTAGAAAAAAAAATCACTAATCCATTTGACTTCATTTCCACAGGTTATATACACATATACACTTCTCCCTCTCGCTGGACGCTGCAGACGGACATCGCCGACACCACACGGGCGGTACCGAGTGGGACGTGACAACCCCGTTGCCACGCTCCCGCAAGGATACGGCCCGCCGCTTCCCCGTGACACCAACTTCACGGCCAGAACCCATCTTTTTCATTTTATCTTTCTTTTCTTCTGTTTGTCGCGTCTGACCTTTGACCTTTACTTTTCCACCAATACACCGTATTGTAAACACAGCGTGCGATTCGGTGTCTGTCCATAGGGCCATCACAGGAGTGGAACCATACACGTTTACCAGTTCGCTCTGGGACCTGTGAGAGTGCCCCAACAAATGGATAGACGCCGACCGTACAAAGATACCAATAGCCCAGGCACATAAACATATGTGCAAACGCACTCAGAGGTCAACATGACCTCGCATCAACCACAGCCTCGTATTGACGAGGCTCGAACAACACATCTCCAGTAGGGAGCTAAGCTCCGGTCTGGACTCCCCTCGACCCGGCAACGGGAAGAGTGCGAAGACATGACGAGTAGAATTTCCCTGTCGTGCGAATCCCACGAGACTACAGTATTCGCCTTGTTTAGAGAGTTACAGTGTAAGAACTGTGTTTATTACCGTGAAATGATTGGCCCATCGAAGGAAAGTAGGAAAGGTAACGCATCTGCACGACAAATTTCCGATGATGTCTTGGAACATCGGTGATCACCAGAGGGCTGACTCTGCTCGTTTACCCACCTAGGCTACAAAAGTGACAAAATTTATTATTTCTTTATATTCATGCACATTAACATATTTAAATTCAAGACATAATAATGAAATTACGACTCTTCTGCGAAGTCATCAAACAAACATGGCCGAAGTTTTTGTCTACCCGCGAAAGCGTGAAAAAAACAATAGGAGCGAGCGATTTGTCACGACATGAAAAACTTTCTGTTTAGATAACAAAAGAATAGAAAAGAGCGCGTTGGCCAGGAAATTTGAGATCCTTCTTGCTCTCTGGGAAATTTACAACGAGTAAAAATATTTAACCTCCCAACCTTTTTCGCTGGGACATATTTTTTTCACTTGGACCTTAAAAGCGGGTCAGGGGATTTAACATCCGGCTGTGCAGAAGGATATAAAGATTGCCTCCCTTTGCCTCTTCCACGTCCATTGGAGCAGTGGTAACGTAGCGCGTATTCCAAGGGCGTCACGTCAGAGCTCACGGGATCGAATCCCAGCTAGATCATGCACGTTTATCTATGCATTATACGTATTTGTATTATAAAAACCTTACATATATAAAAAAAATCAAAAAAATATTAAGTACATTTCCGTTGTCTAGTACTCATAACACTAGTCCTCTAGGAACTTACCACAGAACTCCTCTAATGTGGTTTAATGTGTCTACTGATTACTATTATTATTATTATTATTTTATTTATATCATGACTATTATTATAATAAAGTCATCACAACAACACTTTATTGTGGTTAACTTCAACTTAAAACACTCTCTTTCTTGCGATAATACAGAATAGTACTAAAAATGAATGAACGAAATTATTTCGAAAGTATATTAATTATTAGGTATACTAAAAAAAAGGCTAAACCATATGCATATTACCTTCACGGATGTTCGTAGGCATTGGTAGTCATCAAAGGCCTCCGGCTGCTCACTTGTCACCCCATAATATAAAAAAGTGTAATGTCATAATACATCTCGTTTGCAAAAGAGGAGGAGTTCGACCTCAACCACGGTAGCGAGCAGACGTGCCTTTCGACTGTGCTCGCCCGCCTTTGTGTGTCCGAAGCCATTGTCCGCACCGCGGTGCGTGACTAACCAATCTGAAGTGAAGAGAAGCTTTTTTTTTGAAGTTTCGGTGCAGTTCACCGCCAACTGGACCGCCCGGCGACCGTGAGGCCGGCGAAGTGTTCACGCGCAGACTGCATACATCAAGATAAGCAAGTGAAGAATTCATACTCCAGTGCAGGCCCTCGAGCCCTGCACGGGGACCATGTCCCCGATATCATCACCACCATCAAGCCCAAGGAGGCGAGGAAGCTGCAGCAGTTCCGTGGAGTCGTCGAGCGGCGACGAGATGGAGCTGGACAGCGCTTCGCAGTCCTCGACCACATTGGGAGCGGCAGTCGACTAGAGCGACTGCACAGCGGTGTCGGCGGTGGAGACGTCGCCGAAATCGCCGAACCCGCAGACACGTGAGGAGACGAGGGTCCCTCACAAGCGACCAAGGGAGCAGGAGGTAAGTGTATCACCTACCTTATCGCCGCCCAAAAAAATGTTAGAGAGGGAGAGAGACGGGGAATCTACCCGTCCCGCTCGCACTCTTACGTTCGCCGAATCGACGGCGGCGCCGGCCCCGAGCGCGCTACCTGCGCATTCCAGCGGCGCCGCAAACAATGGCGCCGGGCCGGCACCGGCCAGCGAAGACGCGCAAAAAAAAGGGTGAGGCCAGGTACCCGCCGCTCGTTGTCGAAGTGTTGCCCAACTGGGTACAACATTTCGGCAAGCTGCGGCAACTACTCGGCCACAGCCCGAATGCTAAGCCCCTCGGCAAGGGGGTGCGCTTCTCGCCTAAGAGCGAGGCCGAGTTCCGGACTGTGCAGAGGTACCTGTGCGACCTCGAAGCGACAGAGGGACTCAGCTGGTTCTCGTACTCCCTCCCGAAGGAGATGAGTATAAAAGTGGCGATCAGGGGTCTGCTGGAGAACACAGATCCCAAAGATATTATGGAGGAGCTTGAACGCCTGGGGTTCGAGCCCGAGTACGCCCGCCAGATCAAGGCGAGGCAGGGCAGACCCGGCTGCATATTCTTCGCTCTCATTAAGAGAACGGAGGCAGCGATAACAGAGATCTACAAGGTCTCTGAGATGCTCAACTTACCGGACATCAAGATCGACGCTTGGAGGGGCAAGAAAGGCCCCGCCCAGTGTCACCGGTGCCAGCAGTTTAGACACTCGTCTAAACAATGCCACCGTAGGATCGCCTGCGTTCGCTGCAGCGAACCACACTTCGCGCGCGACTGTAAGCGCGCCAAGACGGACCCGCCGGTTTGTGCGAACTGCGCCGGGGCCCACCCGGCCAACAGCACCGCCTGCCCGGTGTATAAAAGAGAGGCGCGCAACAAGCGCGCCGGACCGGCGGCGATCACCACGGTGAGAGCCCAGCGACCTCAAGCTCCACAGGTGGAGCTACCACCACCGTCAGCCGCGTCTCAAGCCCAAGAAGAAGAAGAAGAATAAGAATAAAAAGAAGAACAAGGAGGCCAACGTCACTCAAGGAGTGACACCCGAGGCGGAGATGGAGGTAGACCCCGCTCTCCACATCGCTGCACCCGCCCTCCACAAACCAACCACCTCGCCCACACCCGCAGCGGCGAAGCCGGCAGCACCCGCACCGGCTCCCAAACCGAAGCCCTCAAGCGGTGTGACCACACCGCGTGAAAGGCAAGCGGTGACGCAGACGACGTCGATGGCCGCCTTCATCGGCCACACCTGTTCCGGCCTGATGGAGTTGCCCATGGACATCTATAATAGCTATAGCAGCGGCTCCAGCCTCCTAGGTATAGCCATGGCCAGCATACCTAAGCTGGTCGATTTTATTACCGGAACCTTCCAGAAGTGGCAGGAAACAAAATAAGAATCCTCTTCTGGAACGCGAGGGGCGTCTCGGAGAGACGGGCGCTGTTGACGCAACTCCTGTGCGCACAGGAGGTCGACATCGCCTTGATCGGCGAGACGCACTTGAGACCCGTACAGAGATTCTTCATCGCCGGTTACGCGACGTACAGATACGACGATCCCAACGACCGAGCGAAGAGAGGAGTGATGGTGCTGGTTAGAAGAAACATCATACACCAGCCACTCCCAGTCCCTGCGATACAATCGTTCCAAGCGATAGGCGTGGAGATGAAGGCGGGCAACAAGCCGACCAGACTCTTCGCAGCCCACAAGGCTCCGGGTGACGCACTGGACGTCGCCGACATCCACCGGCTCCTCTCAGAAGGGCCGACTGTGATCGCCGGCGACCTCAAGTGCAAGAGCCCGTCTTGGAACTCTCGTCTCACGAACGCGAACGGAAGGAGACTCCTCGCGGACGCAGACGACATGGACTACACGGTCCACGGCCCCACGGAACCGACGCACTATCCGGATCAACAAGCGTTCCAGCCAGACGTACTGGACGTGGCCATCACCAAGAACCTAGAGGGACACTTCTCACTAGAAGTGTTGGAAGAACACCTCGGTTCGGACCACATGCCAGTGCTGGCGGAATTGCACAACGAGGCGTGCAAAATGCCACCTCTCCCCCCCCCCCAGGCGAAAGGTAAATTGGGAAGGGTTTGCCTCCCGCCTCAACGACTCCACCCCGAACTTCCCCGTCAACACCGCGGAAGACGTGGAGAAACTAGCCGAGGAGATGCAGAGTTCAATCTGCACGCCCCGATAACTCTGCTACCCACTCTGTCGAAGACCCTAGAGTTGCTCATACTGAGACAACTCACCCCCCTTCTACCACTCAGAGACGATCAATTCGGTTTCCGACCCAACCACGGCACCACTCATCAACTGGTCAGGGTCACCCATTTGATCGCAATGGCTAGGAACAAGAAAGAAACTGTAGCCGCCGTATTCCTCGACATGCAAAAAGCATTCGACTCCGTATGGCATAACGGGTTAATATACAAATTAATCCAAAGCAATGTGCCTAAACCTCTCATAAGAGTGATTGCGTCTTTTCTCTCAGACAGGACATTCCAGGTGAGAGTGGACGGGGTCTTGTCCGAGAGGAAATGTATTCGTGCAGGTGTACCACAAGGGAGGTGTCTCTCGCCAGCCCTCTACAACTTTTACGCCGGGGACGTGCCTGTTTCCCCCGGAGTGACCGCCGCGCTCTACGCGGACGACACCGCCTTCTTGGCCGCGTCTCTTAACGCGAGGCACGCGGTCAAAAAACTACAGAGAACCCTCGATCTCCTGCCGGAGTGGCTCCAGAAATGGCGGCTGGCGGTCAATCCATCAAAATCACAAGCGATCACCTTTCCCAGACAGTGCAACGTCGGTGCGCTCAAGGTACAGGGCGTCGCGATTCCATGGCACAAGACAGCCAACTACTTGGGAGTCGTGCTAGACTCTGGACTCACGATGATTCGTCAGGCCGAAACCGCCATCAGAAAGGCCAGATCAGCCACCGCCAGGCTGGCGCCACTCCTGCGGGCGAGTGCCATCCCACTAAAAATGAGGATGGCACTCTACAAAATCCACCTAAGATCGAGGCTTACATACGCGACTCCTGCCTGGCATCACTTGCTGAGCGATACGAACAAGCGGAAGCTCCGTGCCGTTCAGAACAGGGTGTTACGGCAACTGGTCTAGGCTCCATGGTTCGTGAGGAACCACACTATACTCAGAGACCTGCGCGTCGAGCCACTTGATGACTTTGTCGGCAGGATGTCGAACAACCTGTTCGAAAAGGCGGACGCGTCGGAGCACGAGAGATCTCGCGCCCTGGCACGCCCGCCCCCCGGACAAATATAGCCTGCCGAGGGGGGGGGGGATAACCAGTTTCCGTACACCTCCCACACAGGCTAGAAAAAAAAAATCACTGATCCATTTGACTTCTTTTTTTTCACAGGTTATATAGTTATATACTTGTATACACTTTTCCCTCTCGCCGGACGCTGCAGACGGACATCGCCGACACCGCGCGGGTGGTACCGAGTGGGACGTGACAACCCCGTTGCCACGCTCCCGCAAGGATACGGCCCGCCGCTTCTCCCGTGACAACAACTCCACGGCCAGGACCATCTTTTAATTATTTTTTTTCTTTCTTTTCTTCTGTTTGTCGCGTCTGACCTTTGACCTTTGCTTTTCCACCAATACACCTTATCGCAAACACAGCGTGCGACTCGTTGCCTGTCCATAGGGCCATCACAGGAGTGGAACCATACACGTTTCCCAGTTCGCTCTGGGACCTGTGAGAGTGCCCCTACAAATGGATAGACGCCGATCGTACAAAGATACCAATAGCCCAGGCACATAAACATATGTGCAAACGCACTTCGAGGTCAACACGACCTCGCATTGACCACAGCCTCGTATTGACGAGGCTCGAACAAACACATCTCCAGTAGGGAGCTAAGCTCCGGTCTGAACCCCCCTCGACCCGGCAACGGGAAGAGTGCGAAGACATGACGAGTTTACATCTCGTTTGGTCCGTCCCGGGACCCCACGTGGGTAGCTAATTGTGCTCACCATTAGACCTCTCCTCGAGGCCGCAGATTAAAACCTGGAGTAAAACCCGAAGGTGTTATTAGTATTTTTAAATTTTAAGAATTCATCAAATGAAAATAATAAGGGACAGCAGTCTGGCACCTGTACTGTAATATCATGTCCTGTGCAGATGGGTTATCACTGTAGGGACCACCGTAGCTACACCCGGTTAGGAGAGTAACGATGACACATAAACATCTCCTAGACTGCCTATGTCGCTAAGGAAAGGTGTGGGGCGCATGATTTTTTAGCCTTTCATATCCAATTATTTTTTGGGATGATAGGAGGGCAACGCACAACGCATGTGCGTCACAATCATGCGAATATCCATTTCAAGGCAAAGTACCATCAAAAGGCTCTGATTTCTCGTTTGAACACTTATGCTGTAAAAAAGTGCTTGCACCAAACATTTTCAAATTGTAATGCCCTTTCTGGTTATTTTTTGTTTGCTCTATAGAGGCTATATATAATATACATAGATCATAATTGAATACTTCATTATTTCAATGGCATACGGATGAAAACAGTAAATTTATAAGTCATAGTAAAAACACCTATAAAAAATAATTTAAGTCATGCAGCATATCGAACCTGTGGTCTCATGTTTCGCAAGTGTAGAGAGAGTATACCCTTTTTTCTGTTGAAGCGGAGAAACATATAGAGGGGCCCAAGGTCCCCTCTTCTTTTAAGAGGGGTGCAAAGAGCATCCCCCTCAGTCCAATTGGCTACGCCTGGGCTCACCCCATGCTCCTGAATCCCACCGCCACGACTTGGCTTGCACTATGGTGAGATTGTGAACATGTCTAGCCAGTACACTACAGTTGCACCATGACAGGGACGTACGAACAACTCCTATCGTCTAATTGCAATTTCGATCCTAACGAAAATAAAGATTCTCGAACCATATTGCAATATTATGTCCTTACAAATGAAATTGGCCTTTTGTATGGGAGGACAAAAAGTCCAATATTTTTTAATATAATGTATATAATTAATCAAAGTATGAACCATTGTTTTATATGAAATTTTGCATCATTGATCCCTTTTCTTTTTTACCTTTTACCCTTTATTAGAACAACCAGTAGGACGGGTATCAATGAAATCTTTGGAGGCGATTTGGACTGCCCCATCGGAGTTGATCCTTTTTCCTAGCATGAAGCAATCCAAATTTCGAAAGAAATATTAATCTGTTGGAGCAAGGTCCGGGGAGTCCGGAGGATATCTTAGAATTTCCAATTGAAGCTCTTCTAATTTGGTAGCCGTCTATTGCGCAGTATGTGGTCTAGTGTTGTCATGGAGCAGCAGTGGCGTGGAGCGATTGACCAGCCTAGGTTGTTCAGCCATTTTCCATCATGTTTTGCAATTGCTGACAATCAAAGACATCAGCTGTAATCTTCTGCCCAGATTTGAGAAAACTGTAATGAACAATACCGGCACTAGTCCACCAAATGCCTACAAGTAATTCTTTTGGCATCAATTTTCGCTTGGGGCAGGATTTGGTTGGCCAGGATCCAACCATTGCGCTGAGCTCTTCCAATTATCGTAAAGAATCCCTTCTTCATCACAGGTTGCCGGTATGTTACAGTCAATTCATGAGGTTTCCCACCCACTTATCAAGCTTTTTAATGTTCCCATTTGCTTCAAGTAAATCAAAACAGTATATCACTAACATTGCAGCCTGGAGCTAACTCGGACGTGGTTTGCGATGGATCAGCTTCCACCATAGCCTTCAATTCTTCATTATCAACTTGGGTTTCAGGCCATCCACGGGGCTTGTTCTGCAGGTCGAAATTACCAAAACGAAAACTTTGGAAACTTCTTTTGCAACACCACCGCCATTGTGTACGGCGGTAGTATTGCACCCTACTAGTCGTTTCCGCAGCACTAGTGGCTCAGTAGAAATCGTACTTGTAAAGAATGTGATATTTTAAGTTTTAAGCTTTGTAAAATGAGTGACGCAGACAGAAAAAAACCGAAGGAAAAAAAATGAATGACGGCCATCGAAACACAAGTACATGTGAAAGTAGATGTACAAATTTGAATATGGAATTCCTTACCAAAGAGGAGAAATTCGTGATTAAAGTGGCCAGTGCGAAAAACGTCGATTTTCTTTCTAAGGACCTAACATACAATATCGGCTCGATGGCTACGCATCCCATCCTATACCATCGTCTGCTTCATCCCGAATGTTCTATCCCACTCTCTCCAACAGTATTGTCGCTCCGCGGTCTATGCGTAGTTCGAGACGATAGATTACATATTTACATAGATATACATGCATATGTATATATATATATATATATATATACATGTAAATATAAACTCTACATTCATATAAATATATACCTGGCCAATTGATAATTGGCCGAAACGATAAACTTAAAAAAAAGATGGGCAAACAAAATTTAACAAATTATATCCTATCATCTTTTCGAAAATAGAATGCCAAATTTGAATTTATCTGAACTGACAGAATTTGTGTCAGGGACTTAGAACCTTCTCTGCCGTAAATTTTCTCAACAATGGAAAGAAACCAAATTCGTGTAGTGATAAAGTTTTATGTTTTAAAAGGGAAAACAGAAATCCAGATTAAAGTCAAGCTAGACAATGTTTTAGGTAATACTGCTCCTGAGTACTGGTAATATTGCATTGAGTACAATTTACAGCTGGGTAACTAATTTTAAACGTGGGAAACGGAGCTACGAAGACGCCAACAGGTCGCCAACGGACGGAGAGATTAAAAAATCGTTTTGAATGATCGGCGCTTAGCATTGCGGCAGACAGCAGAGATGGTAAGCATTTCCTCTGAAGGAGTTCTTAATATTTTACACCAACATTTGCGAATAAGAAGCTTTACGGCGCGATGGGTGCCGCGTTTACTCACTGTTAACCAAGAACAACGTCAAGCGGGCGATTTGTTTAAGCGTGAAATTAACAAGTTTTTGATGGTTAAGTTAACTGCGTTATGTGACAGTCGATGAAACACAGATACATCATTATACACCTGAGACAGGAGAACAATCCAGGTAGTGGACTGAGGGCGGAAAGTCTGCTCCGAAGAAAGCAAAAACGATTTTGTCGGCCGGCAAAGTGATGGCGACCGTTTTTTAGGATGCTCGAGGGATTGTTTTGTGGATTACTTGCAGAGACGAGTAACAGTAAACGGAGAGTATTATGCAAGCTTGCTGTAAAAACTTTATGAAAAAATCTGTAAGAAACGGTCTTATTTGGCCATAAAGAAAGTTTTATTCCACCACGACAAGGGTTGCAGTTGCCAAACTTCATGAATTGCGGTTCGAATTCTAACAGCGGGATACGCTGGATTAAATGCATAGAGGTTAAAGGAAGCTACGATGAAAAATGAAATTTATTTTAAATAGATTACTATAGCTTTTCTTTGTCGTTTTGAATACTTATTATTCACCCCTGGTGTGCCTTTGATATAGTCTGTAATTTACACATATATTAAAGTTTCCTTCATAGACGTACCCCAAAAATATGTTAATCTTAAATCAAAATTTGTAGTACAAACATCATTAAATAACCGATGGAGCAACCAACTAACCAGCTAACGGGTCACAAGGTGTCTGCACATTTAATTGACTTATTATCACAATTGATAATTTGCTATATTGCTTACGGGATTACTTTAACAAATTTATTTTCGGTTAAAAGCGTAATGGAGTCAAAATTAGCATTTACCCGTTACGTACGTCGTAAAGTAAATTTGTGGCATTCAATTTAATGCGCCAACAAAATGACGGGCCCACTTTACTTGTTCTCGGTGTTGCATTTAGTTTTTACATTGTTGAAATTGTATTGTAAATGTATTCGTGGTTTTCACAACTATAGAAAATCATTTATTGTTTTGCAATAAATTTGACTTTATTATATAAGTCCTATCGGACATGCATATGCATTTAACACATATTTTTATAGTATAGGAGAGAGAAACGAGCAGTTGGAGCCATAACAGTTTTTATTATACCGACGCCCATTATCACCCACACATTCAGAGATAAGCGGATACATCTCTTCTATACGCCATTCTCCCCAATGAGCCACAAACAGCTTGAAATATAAAATAAAAGCCATAATTCACGCCGCCGATATTAAGTAAGGGAGAGAGATGCCTACAAGTATTACCTGCCTGCCCGGACGTGTCGGCCCAGTTCTACTGTATCTCTCATACAAACATTCGCATTTACTGTCTAACTAGTGATTCACCCAGGCTTTGCCCGTGAATAGCAGCGATTACTTTAACGAACTGTACACAAAACTGTGTGTGTGGGTCGAAATTAAGATTCAGAATTTCTGCCTCATAAATGATTTTCTGAAATATCCGTACCAAGCCCGAACGGAATACTTGTTACATATAAGTAAAGAATCATATCTAACTTAGGACGGAATTGAAATGGGTATCCATTTCAATTCCGTCCTAAGTTACTTATTGAATGTACGTAGCGAGATTTATATTTCCTCACGGGCGAGCGTCCTAGAAACGTCTCTGTCACATGTCGCACCTGGTGCAGAGGACGATCCAACAAATCCAAACTGTGCCCTAGCACAGTGGCTTTCAAACTGAAACTATTTTACAGACACTAAAAACTTTTTGGTCAAACTGACGCATGCTGCATTATATTCGACAAGAAGAGGGCGATTAAGAGAGCGCGCCTATCGCATGTTTCAGCTGGTCCAACAGTCTTTTTTTGCTTTCCTTCACCGCCTTGTGGTTTGATGGTAAATACTAATAATGTTCAGTCACAGATTGTGAGGTTCCTGGTTTTAGTCCCAGGTCGGATCGAAAAGTGCTTTTGGGATCTTTCAATTTCTATTAACAGTCCCCATGTGCCTGGGACGTTACTTTATGCCATTGGACCTGCGTCACTCTGCACTTTACGGCTTTCAGCGCTCCTGATCTCCTCGTCGCACACTTTTGGAACCCCTGGTTTATCTGGAGAGTGGTCGGTTTATCTGGAGAGTGGTCGGTATATCTGGAGAGTGGTCGGTATACTCATAAATTCGGGACTTTGGTATATCAATGTTTTCCTCCCCACCATAAGGTAAATAAAATTTATAAATCAATTTCCAGAATGTATTTGGGTTGACAAGGTTGTCTACTTTGAGTTTCTCACCATGGACTTTTTCACCGCGCGGCGGCCCATTGTAGAAGGGAAAAATAGGGTGCGCGGATGTCTATAAACGTCGGTAGTTGTCGATTGGCTCCAATTGCTTATTTTCCACCGCATACTATATACATATATATATTACATATATTTACACCGTCATTATGACAGATTAAGCCATATAATACTTATGCATGTACTCGTATACTACATCGCATAAATTCAACAATCGCTAAATTATGTTTTAAGAATAAAATAAGTAGTATGAAATACCCTTATGAAAGGTTGAATAATATAATTGTTTGTGAATGTTTGAGTAATGTACGGAAAAGCGTAGCCTTTCAACACTATAGGCTATGCATTGACAGCTTTCACCAAAACCTCATCAGTGTAAAAGAAATATAGAAATTTCATGACACGAATTAACCATTAGTCATACGAGTGTAGACTAATTAACTGATCCATCGAGGCCTTGATAATGAAAAGAAATGAACATTTCGTCATTGATGTACAAAAATACCGAGACACACAGTTAACATCTCAAAACCATCCGTATAAAAGAGGTACAATTATTTGTGAAAACAACTTAATGTCAGGCGCGTAAGTTTGGCTTTGTAAAAAAATATGTTTCTACGATCACAGATGCTTTAGAATGCCATTTCAGTTTAAAATCGTGTATCTATAATGACCATAATGTAAGCAATAAATATTAGTTTTTTTGGTTGGGGGCGCTATTGATCCAGCCTCTACAGTTCATTCTATTTGCGTATGTGATCGAATGCTGCACTGCAATACTACACGAATGGTCGAGTACAAAACAAGAGTTCATTAAGAAGAGGCTCTCTTTCTCGAGGAAGTTTATCAGCATTTGCCACCAGCGATTTCGACTTCCGACTCTATGTGGTCCCAGGCTCGACTCTACTCCATTTCGTACCTTATATCGCATTACAGTCCCCCATAACAACACTGCTCTGGGTATCCCGTTGCCGTGGAGCAGGATGGGAGGCATGTTCCCTCGTCTGTGCTAGGCCTAGGGAGAAGAGTATGGACTTACACTTTTCCGCATTAACCTCTATTATCCGCCGCCGTAAAGTGACAGCTATAATACGGTTTACATTCTTGAATAAGAGCTATTCCTTGTAGGTTCTAGTAATTAATTTGGCTCCTTGGTTACCCACGAGCGAAGTTTAGCCAAAACTGGATGTATGCATGTATTTATGTGATTGGATTTCTCAAAACCTACAAAGCGGATTTTCATGCGATTTGCACTAGTGTATAGAACGGGTCTCGGGAAAGATTTAAGTGTATAATTTGTTAAGGTAACCAGAAACCAGAACCGCATCATTCACAGGCAAAGCCGGGCGGATCTCTATTAATGTTATCTATACTAATAATATAAAGCTGAAGAGATTGTTTATTTGTTCGTTTGAACTCGCTAATCCCAGGAACTACGCGTCCGTAATTGAAAAAGTATTTTTATATACCGTGACGCTACGACTTATAGGACCGGAGTTACGTGGGTGAAGCCGTGGGTTGACGCTAGTCCTATATCAACCCATGAATTCCCTGCTTATCCCGCTTCCCGCGGCATACGCACTCGTAGCGTTAAGCTACGCTAGGATCTATCCTAGTAAAACTCACGTGTATCAATGACGCCGTTACGTGCCCAATGCATCCCTGGATAATGGATATTCATATTATAGTAAATCGAAGCTTGCCTACATGCATAGTTTCTACGTGAGCAAAAAATCTGATCAAAAACAGCGACGAATGCTGCATAGACAAAGCTTCTCTCTTAAGTGAAACCGTTTATATAACAAAAGTTGTATCAACACTAGAGGCACTAACAGTGAGAATTATGAAATAATAAAAAAAAAAACAACTTTTTATTTTCAAAGTACAAAGTATCTTAAAAGTCTTTTATGCATTCAAAGTGACGTATCTCTTTGTTGGGGAAAAAAACCGTTAAAACTTGATCCGGGACTAATATCTAAAAGAAACTGTTGTTACTCTTGGAATAGACGCGCTGTGTCTGAAAAAGCAATTTAAACTGTTCCCAAGATGGCGTGTGGTACAGGCACATGTGTTTAAACTTTAAAGTTTCGCACAATCTATGACCAACACGTGATCAGTTGATTCTCATTATGAATTCGTAGAACAATGCATTCAACATTTAGTGTAAATTTGATTTCACTTTTTTAAAGTAACATTATACAGAAAGAATCTTGTTTGTTTGCATTGAATTGAAACCAAAACTACGAATATACTACAGCTATGTTATTAAATATACCGTAGGATCATTAATTATCCATAATAAGCATAGCATTAGAATATTTTTTTGAATCCTCAATAATATATATGGAAACTTCAATAAATTAATCCCAACGTGTGAAAACAGAACAAAAAAGACATCTTTATACGCTGCGGAAATTATTGAGTGTTATGATTGTTAAATTGTAAGACTCTTACAAATAGTGCTTTTCATTATTGATTTTTATTTGATTACTACTTATACTCTTAAACATTCGCACAATCGTGGATTATGCCGGCGCGTTGGACAATTTCATCCCAGCCACCCCATGGGCTTTAGTTGAGTTAAATTGTGGAGACTGACGCGTTGCTCTCTTTTGCTCCTCCCCTCCTATGGGTCACAAGCTAGTCACAAACCACGTGAAACCTGACATCGAAGGTGTAAATTTACGGTGGTTGGCGAGATTAGAGATACCTCCCTGGTCG
>JAFELO010002234.1:106798-126477 GCA_017140195.1 Eumaeus atala
ATTTCGAACATTTGCAAATTTGTGATTGTGATTGGTAGGAAGTGGATCCGAAATTCAATTTGGGTTGTAATCAAAAGTAAGCCGCCATGCTCCACTCCTGAATTTAGTGTTGGATTAGCAAAGCCTTGTACAATCAATTTCCTTTTTGGCGTTTGAGGCACATGGAAGAGGCTAAATGAAATTTTGGCAATTAATTATTATTCTAAACTCTTTACTCTTTTGTTTAACATAAAATATAAATGGGTAATAAACAGTGCCATCGACAATATATGTAGGCAGAAATAGTAAGACTAAATTTTTTGATGATAATTCGTAAGTGGAGGTGTCTTGCTGCATTACAGCTGAATTTAGTGAGATACGCACAACATACTGGCCCAAAGTTAGTTCGTTTTGTATCGTAAATTTCCGGTGATCTATTGGTGAAGAGACTAATGCCAACGCATCTGCATACCAATTAAGATGAAGCATGTGAATAATTGTCATTTCCATGTAATATCACATGTCATAAGACGGACCTTTATTTTTAAATCACCGTTGCGTAACACAAACACATGCGCAAACAAACTACATGCAAGACAAGTCTCCCGGGAGTTGCTCCACACATTCGCAAACTCACTCTTATTTAATGGAACCTGGGATTTCTATTAGTAAGCCTCCAGCTGGGAATTAATCTAAACACACGTAATTGCCGATATTCACGGCATTGGAGCAAATCATTTGTTGATTGAAATTGCTGGGGATGTTTGTGTAGTACACGTTTTAGGAATGCGGTTTATAGGTGTTGGGTGTGTACAAGCTACGATTGGAACTGAATTGCGTCATATAGTATGAGGAATTTAAATCTTTCAATAAGTACCTCTGTATTCAATAATATTTTGGGCTGCAATGCTAAATGTTTCGCTATACGGAGAATTAAAAAAGGGATATTATAATATAATATTCTTTTTTTAAACAATAACTTCTAATTAAGGTTAAGTATCAAGTGTATTCAACTAACATAATGAGTGATGCTTGCTTGAACAAAGATTAATATTATTATATATTAATGCAATGATCAATTGTACCAGCACCATGGGGAAGGTATCACTCGCTCCTATGATACCGCCGTCAGCAATTGGGCAGGGGGGAATAGCCCCGGTTATGATCATTTCCATAAGTCAAACTATCACGTCAGCGCTGAGGCCAACAATGAGCTATTACAAACACTCTCATGTTAGAATGCATCTCTCCCATCAGCGAAGGATTGTCGGTCTCTCTTTCAACGCCAAACCTATTCGCGTGGCCCGACTGAAAGACATCCTACGAAGCTTTAGGCTTATATTCCCTTATCGAGGGGCTGATTGGTGGAGAGTATGAAATTAGGACAATACATTTACAAAAGACTGTGCTGTATATGACAGTTGTTAATCATAAAAAGGTTCACAGTTGGTTTAATCCTTAGTACAATAAAAAGTCTACAATTAAGACAGGACATCAGCCATTCTTCAACCAGTATTGTAAAAACGTGAACAATATAATAAGCATTTTAGCTACAAGCCTTAGTCTTTCAAGCATCCTGGTTTGTTACTTCTAATTTTCCTTTGTGATATTTTTATAATTTTCAATAAAATATATCTTAGTTAGAAAATTAAAGTGACTGTGATGCTACTCATATTTTATATAATAAATAGTATATGTACAGAGATAAATGAGCAATTGAAGCTTATCACCGTACAGCACGTCAAAGTCTGTCCAAATGCCCTTGTAGGAAAGGGATCTCATCGCTATCATGGGCATGGACCGGCCGCTTCCAGCTCTAATTCATGCCATTTTGGACATTGATGATGGTTGAAATATTGGTTGCTTTGCAAAAACTGTGATGCGATGCAAAGAACAGACGGAATGCCTAAGACAGGCACAAAGGCGAGAGGAGAACCTCGAGGGGTACAAGGCGCATACGTCACAAAATGGATCGTAGAACTCAGAGAAGTCGTCACCTGCTCATAATGACTCAAATCTCTCGAGTAGAGCCTTCTAAAGCTTCCGTTGGTGGAGTCGCGGTTGTTTGCATCCGCGTTCCTCTGTGGCTCCTCCACGGGCGGCGTAGCGACACCGCTGGGTTTTGTGGGTATATGGGGAGCTGCTTCTACTCCTCTCGAGTCCCGCAAGCCCCTCAGGACTTCCTCGTCCTATTGTTCAAAATTATTCCCAAAAAAAGCAATCGAAGCTATTTGGAGACTTTCAGCGCCCATTAAAATGGATGTCATGACGCCACACATAAAATACTCGTAGTACTCCGCGGTTTCACTCGTGTAACTTCGTTTGTACTGAAGCATCGTAAAATAAAGACGGCACGATCGGGAAGGTACCGCTCACTGCCTCAGGGTGACTGGTATGTCCCCACCATGGTTCAAGCCATGTCATCATGGCTCAGTAGTCTGGGGTGAACCCTCGCAAAGCCATTCGCATCGAGTGGGATGCTCTGTGCACCCCTCTTATAAGAAGAGGGGGCTAAAGAGCCGGTGAATGATCGCTCTTTGTATCCCTCTTATAAGAAGAGGGGACAAAAGATTAACAGGCGGAGGTGAATTTGTGCATGGGGCAAGGATAAGAACCTCACCCCAATACACTGTCCCAAAGATGGTGGGGTTATCCTGTTTCCACCAGCGAGACAACGCCATCTGTGTGGTGGAGGTGGAGTCGGTCCTTTAGGTTAGGCTGACTAGCCGTTGATGTGCCCAGATAATTAGTTGTTCCGGGACACCTCGCCAAAGGCGGACTGATGGCTCTCACGGTGGTTTTTGTGGGTATGTGATGAGCCCCACACACCACTGGAACCCACCCAGGGCCGGTCAACAGGAAAAATAAAAAGAGAGGCAGGTATGTCGTGTTTCGTGCGATTTTTGTGTTTCCAGTCATTCTTTGAAGAGTAGGGGCAATCGCAGCCCTTCTTCCCTTTTCCAAAACCTCCTCGTCTGTATAGCAATTATACTGAAGTCTATGCGTCGGTAGTCATCCTAAGGCTTGAACTTTAGTATGCCCTATAAACTACAAATAAAACAGAAATGTTATATTAGAGGATATTTTTTCCGTAACTTTGATATTAAGAAACATAATATCACAGATTCGTAATCATTATAATCATCAGCCGGACGACGTCCTCTGCTAGACATAGGCTTTTCCTCGTAGAGCGCCATAGGTCATGGTCACGAGCCACTTTCAACCAACCATACAAATAAGGTTATATATAACAAGTATTGTAATTAAGAAATATACAGAAGAAGTTTATATACCACCCCTTCATCAGAAGGACACAATTCCCGGCCGCTGTACGAAGTTCCAATTAATCATTGTTCCTGGTAACATAAATTATTACCTGCCATTAGTTATTCAAGGAATAACTGTTAAAGTGGAACACAATATCCGAATGTGTTTAATCGAGCGAGTAACTTACTTGTTCATACCCCACTGAGTGCCGTTGCTCAGTTCCCTTGGCCAATATTTCGATATCAAGTCCAGGTTTTGTTGTTACCTCGCTGATAGGTTATAACATTGATAATAATCTAGGATTAGATTAGTCATATCTTATTTTGCGAGGAATAGTGGCTTCTAAAGATTTTCAGGAACTAATTAAACTGATTATACTCACTGTTTTAATATGGTTCCGTAAAATGCGTATTTATTTTTGTGTTGTATTTTATTGCATTACGATATATTAATAGCTGCGTTTCATAAAATCACCAGAGTAAGTATCGATCCTGCGGAAATATCAGGATATTTTTTCTCCTTATCTTCAATACTCGTACTTACCGCATATACGCAGAAAATTTTAGAGGCATTGCAGAATTTTGGAGGAGTCCTTTTTCTTCTACAGCATGAGGGGACAAACGAGAAATCGGAGCCTTTCAAAGACTACCGACGCCCATATACATTGACATGTTTGTTACGCAGATGCGTTGCCCTCCTATCGCCCCCTCCCCCTCAACACCAATGAGCAGTTCGACCATATTATACCACTTTTAATATTTATTATTTACGCTTTAAATATTGACGATGACGTCATCGTCGAGTATATGCCTACCGCATAAGTATAGCTCGGAAAGTATATATTTAAATATTGACGATGACGTCATCGTCGAGTATATGCCTACCGCATAAGCATAGCTCGTAAAGTATATATTTAAATATTGACGATGACGTCATCATCGAGTATATGTCTACCGCATAAGTATAGCTCGTAAAGTATATATTTAAATATTGACGATGACGTCATCGTCGAGTATATGCCTACCGCATAAGCATAGCTCGTAAAGTATATATTTAAATATTGACGATGACGTCATCGTCGAGGATATGCCTACCGCATAAATATAGCTCGTAAAGTATATATTTAAATATTGACGATGACGTCATCGTCGAGTATATGCCTACCGCATAAGTATAGCTCGTAAAGTATATATTTAAATATTGACGATGACGTCATCGTCGAGTATATGCCTACCGCATAAGTATAGCTCGTAAAGTATATATTTAAGTATTTACGATGACATCATCGTCGAGTATATGCCTACCGCATAAGTATAGCTCGTAAAGTATATATTTAAATTTTGTATTCAAGTACTGCCAAAAAACGTACGCAAGGAAAGCCGCAGGGCTTAACCAGTAACATAATATCAACCTCCATATTTATTTTTGTATTCAATGTTATATATAATGTTAACATTTCCTAAAAGGTTCTATTTTATGGCTTAAGATATCGGAATTTAAAGATATCAGATCTTTCAGAATAACCAAACGTACACCCAATTTACTAAGTACAGAAGTTTGTGCTCAAAGTTATACTGTGCCGAACTTAGATACTATATATCCCGTTATAAAGTTGCCATAGATATTATCTGCAAATGAAAATTGTAAATAAGTTTAGTGTCGCTGACGTCGTCTTTTGAAAGTTGTGGCCATTGCTGGCTTGCAGGTTAAATGGGCCGGCAAGACCGGAGAGTTTGTTTCATTCTGGATCCGTTGTAGTCTTGGTGTTGTGTGGAGATGTCTATGGGACTCCGGTGACTTTTCGATCATCGGTTAGGGGATTGGGGAAAAACGTAAACTATCGTAAAGTCGTCCTATAAGTATTCCGGATGAATGCGAGTAGCAGCAGTTCGGACGTCTTGGCATTCATTGGAAGAGGCCTATGTCCAGCAGTGGACCGATAAGGGCTGATAGTCGTGATGATGATGGTGAAACGAATTCCGGCCACGGCGGCCATCTCTATAGAGGGCCAACTGCGAAGGACATATTTCATTGTACAAGTGTGTGTCTGCAGGCGCAGGTGCACCCCCTGCTCGCTCATTCTCCTATTCTGTTGAGACGGTAATGCGACACGAACGGAGAAAAATTATGCGCAGGACCGAGAAATTATCCGAGGGGATGTAAAACCTCCTGATTTCTGACTGTTATTATAAAAGTCACACTAACACTTTGGCCTGACCCGTGACTCGAATCCAGGACCTCACGTCCGTGTACATTCTTACCACCAGACCACGAGACAGAAGTGGTATAGTGGAAAGCATAACATGTAGCAAGTGCTACAGTCAGAATGTTATTGGCCGTCGATGGACAGCCAAACATTATAATATATCAGATGTGTGAGAAAAATATCACCTTTGGTATGGAAAATTAATTCACTCTAAATTAGGGCCCTTAGTTTTCTACGTCCATATAAACGAGTGGTTTTATAGTGTATTTTAAATTATAGGGGGGCAAACGAGCATTCGCAGTCTTTTTACGACTACAGACGCCCATGAATATCCGCGTAAATATTATGCCGGTGCGTTGCCACACTTGCTTCCTCCCCTCAAATAGACCATCGACTACTCACAAACCGAACTAAACGCGACATAGCTGTCACTTTACGGCGGTATCACGTGAGCGAGAGGTACCTCCACGGCTCTGCTGACACAATTCCGCTGCATCACAGCATGGGACCTATTACGAAAAATTAATTTTAACAAAACAATATCATCTGCAAATGAGAAAACTCTATAAAATGACAACCGATGAAATGATCGAAAACAAATGACGAGGTTTCGACCCCGAAGTTGGCAGCACTTTCAATATTTTTATCAGTCCCCCGTCACAGTTATAATTGAAATTTCACAATGACAAAGACAATGGCTCGGTCCACAATGTAACTTCACCTATACAATTGAACAATTCCTTCACATTTCAATAAATTGGTAATTTTCTTCAATGAATACCCAATTACATTTGCTAAAACGAACGCGTTTTCAATTTACACTGGATTAATAATTATTATATCATGATCAGCTAATATTCACCAGTGGGTGAAGATGTGGGTGGGACGTGTCCGGATTCTTTGTAATAAACAAAAGCGAGAAGTGTGATTGGTACATTGCATCTTAATTGGATCTGTACGAACCCGATCCTCGCCCTACTCTACTTGCACCTTAGCCCCCTATTCTCATAAGAGGGATACAAATAACCCCTCGGTTCACTTGGATTTGTTCAACATGTCTGGTTTCACCTTGGGCTTTGCCAGAACTGGAAATAACTTGTACAATCGCTTGTTAAAAAACCATATTGCTTACACAAAAACTAAAGGATTTTAAAACATTTTTTTATATATAAAAGTTTTCAACAGTTTCAAAAGCTAGTGCTTAACGCAAGAGTGTTAAAAATAAACCTCTGAATGAAGTTCCCATGGAATATGTTGAAAGCATGTCAACGCCGCAAGTGGATTCTAAACCCATTGTGAACATTTTTTATTTATTCTGTCTGGCTTTGGATTTTCACTTTTTGCTTTTTTTTGTACAAACCTATAAGCATCAATTGCCAATCCTGTTCGAATATGCTTATTGATTTTTTGTTGGACATAATATCAAACTCATTGCAACTTTGATACGATGACAGGATTTATTTCGTGGATTTATGGGGTGTTTTTATTTTATGAATTCACAAACCGTCCCCCCAGCTTCGCCCATGAATGAATTATACACTGAAAACTTCATCCAGAATAGCTTTACGAATACATGAACACCGCAAGAAAGTTCAGTAGATTTTGAGAAAATCGATCACATACAGCTAGACAGCTTTAAAAAAATGTTTGCAATAACGTAAATTTCTGTTCAAACGCCTACCATATCACAGTTGTTTGTCACGTGACGCGTACATGACCTCTAGTACACTCGGGGTCATGAACATTTCCCATGCGGTTATTGGACCACCAACTCTAACAGGCCTACGGGACATTTTAATTTACGAATTACAATTAATTATATTAGAGTCATTTAATATTTATTTTGTATTTTGTAATTGAACAGTACATGCATTTTTAGTGTTGGACATCATTTCTGATTATGGCCTTAGCAGGAACAACGGGGTTTTTGTTACACATGATACCAGTGGTCGTGGTGAATGTTTATGGTCCCTTAAATGTTGTGATTTCCCATTTTACCCATTACACTATAAAAAACTAATAGTACTTATTCAATTATACTATTATTACGGTATAAAAATACCTATTTTTTTCTCGGTTTCACACGTCACCGCTTGTTTCAAATATAATTTGCACCTGTGAAGGCTTTCACGGGAATTAAATGACTTCGAGCGTTAAACGCTTTTAGTCTCGAATTTGGTTAGCGCACAAAAATATCCCACGCGAACATTTTTGTAAGGCTTTTAATAGTATTCAAGTCGAATTAAGAAATCTTTTCACAGCCCAGCACTAGGCATTACTTTTCTTTTGTCTGGGTTATGTTTTAACTACCATTACCTCGTGGTTTGACTCGCGGCACTCCGGTCTTATAAGTTGTATCGTTATGGTAAAAAGCCTTTTTTTAATTTTGGTGACGAAGGGGAATGCAAGCAATACCAACTAAACGCCTACGGGAGCTTCAGCCGCTTTAAGTGGAGGGTCACGGATCTACAGGCAACAGGACCCCTCCAGCGACAGGCTGGCCTCGGCGTAAAGGCCAAGCTTTACCTCCTCGGAGACTGTCCGGCTAATCTATGACAGTCCCCACGACGCCGTGTCTTTGGAAGTGGACTGGGTTCCCATCCCGGCCCGACACGAAACATAGGGGCACTACTGAAGGCGCTGCAGATAGCGCCACTTTCATACCCCCATTCGTAGTCGGCAGGGGGAGGCCGCGTCGACAGCCTCCTCTTTCTCCCGCTCGTCGGCTTCCTTCTGGGACATGACGGTCTCGCAGAAGGAAGCCATCGCCTGATAAGACTCGTCGCTGCCGAGCATCGCGACGATTATGCTCGACTTTGACAAGTCCTCTCCGACTACTGATATCAGATCGGTACAAACCCTATAGCCTCCCTCGACAAGTGGACTATTCAACGCAAAAATATGTTTTCAATTCGGGCCAGTAGTTCCTTAGCGCGTGCAAAGAAACAAATAAACTATTCAACTTTATATTATTATTATAGATTTTCGTGATAATTTAAAGTAGAGCCTTGGGATACAACTATTATTTCGATAATATCGAGGTGTAAAAATTAAGTATACATTTAAATAATTAAATTTATTGATTTTGATTAGAATCCAACGTTCATTGACCGCCCTTGTCTTGGACATCCAAGTATAAGCCGACATTGTTTTAGTTTGTGACCTTTTAGTGATACTATATATATATTTAAACTGTAAATTATTTTTATGTATTTTGCTTTTAGTGCACAAGATTAGGGAAAACGAACTGCCAGTACAAATACATTTTGTACATCGGCTAAACGAGCAGCTGGATCACCAGCTGGTGACCATTGACTAAAGCTTATAGTACATAAAAATATGGACCACCGGAAAATTAAATCGCACGAAGCGTGTTACTACATACTCTGTCGTGTTGCGATGTCATGTAAGCGCAAGACACCTTCCGGCGGTGCCAGCCCAATTCATGGCACCAACTCTTACAGAGCTCCTTAAAATCCCACATTGCAAACCTCTCTTTCATAATCATCATCATCATTATCAGCCCTTGTCGGTCCACTGCTGGACATAGGCCTCTTTCAATGAACGCCAAGATGACCGATCTCCTGCTGCTCGAATCTATCCCGGATTCTCATCATCATATGCCGGATACGATCATCTACCTTATGTGAACCTCAGCAACCAATCTTTAGCCCCTAATACTTTATAGAGATCATTTTATGCGATCGCCCTAATTTGGCTGCAATGCAACATCACCTTGTCCTCCTACTCATCAACGGTTGTTAGAAAAATTGTTGTTGTAAGAGGTAGTAATATGCTGCATTGCAGCCAATCTGGGCCGGCACGACCAGGGAACCTCACGCTCACCTGATACCGCAGTAAATTAGCCAATGTTTTATGCGATAAGTCAGAGGCACATTAGACGGGAGCAGGAAAGAAGGGCAAGGCATTGGAATCGTAATTTTTCGGATGCATATGGGCGTCGGTAATGATAAAACATTATCACTATCTGATTTATCTCTTCAAATATCGGTCGGTCGCCACAACTATCGTTCTAAAACACAAGTCGCTCTTAAACAACGCTCAAACGGCGCCCAGCTACTGAGGAAATAAAAGAGAACGATAAATTTTCCAGGTAATGGTTTGTACTGTTAGAACAGCCTAACCTTTTGTTACGTCTGACAAATCTTTGCTCGTTATCTCAGGAGGTCCAAGTTGTACGTAATAGCTTCCGATTTCCACCGCAGCTCCCTTTTACTTTTGTTTAATATGAAAAATTGAGCCACCGTCTACATGAGAGCGATGGCAGATGTTAGGTTTCTTTGTTTCACGCGGGGAAACGCAATTTCGCACCAAAACGCGCCCTAAGTCCAGTGGTCTGAGCCCCACGACTGGCGGCACATTATAGTGCTGAATACCACCGCGAGTTTCATCAGTGCCGCCAATGGAGGGGTTGTCCCGCACTACAGGACAACGCCAACTTTGAGACCGTGCAATGGGTCACCCTATTTGGTTCCCATCCTCGCTGTTTGAGCCGTGCGCAAAATACCTCATGCTCATATCACGGTAGTCATATATATATATATATCTATATCTATATATATATATATATATATATATATATATATATGACTACCGTCGCCCATGGACATCCACATAATTACTATGCCGATGCGTTGAAGTCCACCCCCCTTTCCAATTGGGACACCGGCTACTCGCAAACCGCATGAAATGTGTCACTGAAGATGTCACTTTACAGCGGTACTTAAAAATTGACATACCCTATTATTCACTTTTTTTACGTCGCAGGCTTTCACATTTACCCGCGTCTCCGCAAGCGCAACTTTATTTATTATTTGGTAACCTCACTCTCATCTCATAAATGAAAAATTTAAGAAATCAGCTGCGGAATTTTGGGGCCCTGGAAGTTAAGGGAAAAATGTGATAGAAGTCGGAGTAGATAATTCGGTATCTTTTGCGGTCACTGCTGCATAGTTTACAAAAACAATATAAACCGCAATATTTTGACAGCAATAACTTATCATCTATTTTGCACTCGTCCTGCGTGAGCAAATATGCACAACATTATATAAGGGGAAGCAAATATCTTCATATTGCACACTTCAGCGTGTATTTCATATTAAGTGACACTTATTAACTTTTAACTGCATTAAGGGCGATTTCATCATTCCCTATATCGAGCATGTCAGAACCTTGGAATCGTTATCCATAGTTCTACAACAAACATTAAATATTTCTGTAAACAACTTGTGTTTTGTAATTGGTGACATTCAATTACATATTCTGCCTTCTTTCAATAAGCGCTGGGATCAAGCATCACGGAAAGAGGACACATTTGTTCGAAATGGTTCAAGCTAGCTGGGGTCAGGATATTCAGTACAGTTTTACACGCAGTAGAAACTATTTCAAATGCCAATCTGTTCGTCACTCCATTAGTTTCCATTAGATTAATTGATGACATCTCAAAGGCCATTATTTGCCAAAATCCAGTACCTTCATCTGTTTGTTATTGTAGACCCATTTCTATTGAATTTTGTAAAGAAACTCCTGAGAAAACTAAGGCAGTTGTACACGAAATTACCAGACAAAATTAAATCTTTACGCGTGTCATTAATAAGCAAAGATGGTGTTGCAGTAAATGTGAAGCACGAACTTCTTCTAACAATGATTGATGGTAAGATGATATATATGTATAGACGATATGTGGGGCTTCTTCTCGACGATATATATATATGAATGACCTATTAAAAGTGACCGCTAGACCAGAAAATGGAAGTGCTTACCAATATGGATTATCCACATTGCATGCCTGGATTCGCAGCATGAAAGTAGTATTACACATTTGCTACAATCTTTACTTTAAGACTTGGTCTGCTACAACAGAAGAAAAAAGAAATTGAGGAAAGAAAAGAAGGAAATTGTTCAAAAACGTTTCAGGGCGTTTCAGGCAAAAACTTCCCTAGGAATAATTATCGACAAACCTCGTCAATTAAGTGAAAACTTAAGTGATGGAAATACAGCGCGGAGGTTCTTTCACAATTACACTTGCTCGGCGAACATAACAAGTGTTGATGAAACTATGGTTAAACGCTTGTATATTATTAATAAGCTCTATCTTCTGGAATGATGATCGATCCCAAAAAATTTGAAGTTCGTATGAATACGGAGTTATGGAGATATGGAGGAACTATGATTGGTACAACATGCCATCCTCCGTGCACAATTTACTTATACATGGAAAAAATGTGATCAAACATTATTCTGTGCTTCCTATTGGACAACTGTCGGAAGATGCACAAGAGTCGCGCAATAAAGACTAAAGAAATATGCGCCTGCACCGTGCCAGAAAATGTTCCCGCTAGCTAGCTGCATATGAAGACCTATACGTATATTTCAAGTTTAAGGAAGCCTTATGTGAGAAATGTGAAGAACCTTGATGAAGAGGCACTAAGTTTTTTGAAGGTGGTACCTGAAGGTGATCCTACAGTTACACCGGAAGTAAATTTAGTAAGGAATAGCGAGGGTAATAACAATAAGATATAACATTATAAGTAACTAAAACCTAGTTATATAAAACCAATAATATTATCAGATTTGTCTAATCTGAGATCAATTAGTTTGGTATGATACGATTACACACCAAAATTGTATTATAGGTACTATACGATTAATAATTTTATGTATTTTAATATGCTTCTGTGATTAGTAATTGTTTAAGTTTTCATAATTTAACTCATATTAGTACTTATTTATAAAAAGTAAACATATATATACTCGTATTACTTCTTTCCCTTTTCCTTTTTTTCTATCTAAAGTAAATATGAATACTTTGAAAAAAAATACAAAAACTTATAATTTTTAAAATCTTTGTATATCACTGATAAAAACCTTGAAATTACAGATTTTTGATCTGATACAGACCCAAATCTTCCACTGTGCCTCGGCTCAGTTGGCTATATAGCCCTAGCGCCACTGTTGTCTATGCCTGTGCCGCGGCGAGTTTTCCAGTCGGTAGCGATTTCTTTTCGGCAAACGTTTAAGAGCTGTTCAGTGATCTTCAGCTGATCCTTCTCCTCCTTTGAACATAGAAATTTAACACATGTGATTCCAATAATACGTGGGAAATATATACAGAAAATAAATGCTTATTATATAAAAATACTAAGTAGTAACAAATAAAAAAGTACTAGTAATAAATATTTAATAAAATAAAATGTTTCCATTTTACTAAATAGGCTGATAGCAAGCGGACACAGTGTTTTAGGTGTCTGGAGTTCATAAATACCTGAAAAACTGATGCGTTGCTTTCTTCCATCTTTCATGAGGACGACTATTGTATAGTATCAGAGCATAAACAAGATTTGATAGCACTTTCGTTACAAACGACATGCATAGACAACTCCATAATTGTTATGCAGATGTGTTCCTTCCTTCCCTCATATACTCCCTCTGGGCCACCAGAAACTCTTTAAACTTACGTAACGAATTAACCCACTTGATAGCAAGCGAGTGGTCTGACAATTTACATAAGGAGTTGGGCGTCAAATATTTACAACTAAGAACAATCGTAATAATAATACAAGGAACAAACAATAGAATCAATATAGCTTTTAATAAGGGTTAGTAAAAGATGTGAGTGTGAAGTTGTCCGAGGCTCCCTGCTGCAACCAGGAAGACTCCTTTCTATATATAATTATAATTCATATACTGTTTGTTTGCGGATTGTTCTTCAATCCTTAGATTCAATGATTGAAGATTACACTGATATAATATCTTCATATTAAATCTAAACTTAATACTTAGAAAACAGTATTAGAGCTCCTTTTCATTTAGAAAAAAATATCTTTTCTTTGACACCGAACACACTTTTAGTCATAGATGACAAACATAACTTTTTTTAATATTTAAGTAGCAAAAATATAATTGCTACAGTGGTTCGTTCTGGCAACAATTCAGCATGACATCCTAAACACGAATTGTCTCATAAGACATAACAACGAAATATACAACAACATAACCGGCCATTTCTCAACCGTGTTTTCAAACGTCTCTTACTCTATGCTGATGATGAATTATTACGAGGCTTTTATGAGAGTTGTACGTGGAAAGAATTTGCTCGTACGTGAGGCGCGAGCCAACGAGCAAGGTTGAGGCGGGTAAGTTAGTAATGAGCTGAGGAGTACGGCTATTTGCGGGTGCCAATAGTCTTTATACAGTGCAGTACAGCACTTAACCACCACCACCCATGCTTCTACCCACCTCTCGGTATACGGAGCTATTTTTACAAGTCACATTCCCACAATACATGGTCTCTGGTTTCAGCTTCATGACCGCAAGGACATGCAGGCGACCTCTACAGCGCTGTTAGTGTCTGTGAAATAACGTACTCAGGTTCCACCCATTGATATGCCAGACGCGTTGTTACTTCTGAAAAGAAGTAGTACAGCTCCCTCGAGCAATTGGATCCTTTGTACTACCACTTACACTCATGAATATCCACTCAAGTACTATGCCGATGCCTGCCATTATTTCTCCCTTCCAATGGGCCCCTGATTACTCACAAGCCGCAAGAAACGCGACACGGAAACATTTCGGTTTTCGTGCCGTTTTGTGAGTCGTTTCAAATGTAAAATTAAATCAATAAATGTGTTTGTTGAATCAGAAATCTTAGTCATTGAACATGTGATAATTTTATATTCTCTGGCCTTTAAAAAATAATAAGAAATCAACAATAAAGTAGTTATTAGATCTTTTTTATGTTTTGCTGCCAAAATATGCAATTTGCAACATTGTAAGTATTTCATTGTTACTTTCCATGTAATAACGTCTTTGAAATTATAATTGAATGTAGCTGTTACTGGATGAATGAACTCACGTTTCCACGTGAAATGAAAAACATTACGAACACAAAGAAGGGAAATTTTGTAACCCACAATATAACGTCTCTTATTCAAACGATTGATCTCAAGGTCCGTCTGAGAGCTACTGAGAGTAATGTTTTCACAAACATAAAAAGAATTTTATAACGTTTGATGCTGATATTTTTGTTTTCTTTCATCTTTTTCTGTTTTCGTTCGTCACTTTTAATTCACGCCGTGCTATTTTTATATAGTGTGCGGTCTGACACGTCCTTTGTACTACCACAAGTTGGTGTAAAAGAATTCCGGAACGTAATAAATGTTAGAAACATATGTTACATTCCTGATTTTTTTATAAAAGTATTTATTTTATGGCAATATTTTGTGTTTATCTTTTTGTAATATTGTTATAGTTTTTCAATTCGGGCTAAAGAAGTTCCTGAGATTAGTGCTTCCAAACAAAAAAAAATCTAAAACTTTTTATCGTTTGTATATATGCATTATATATTCAAATGTTCCTTGCGACAGCCGGCGTGAACGGCACCACAAATTCTAATGTATGAAGAGTGATTATATCCATATTGATAACGCAATTTACAATTAAGCAGTGAAGATATTCTAACATATCGATAACATTCAGGTTTTCTGGTTTTCAATTAATATACCTTGAATATTCTTTCGTTTATGTAGAGATATAAAAATATACAACATGTGAAAATATAAAGCAAATCGACATAATGTAAACAGATTAAGACAACATAATATCGATTTCAAAGCTTGACCTTTGTAAGTCGACTGGAAAGTTTTACAAGCGTCACGGCTGCACAAATTATTCCATAGGAATTGGTTGACGTAAAGCTTTCTGGAAAGGTTAAATAAAGTCTATGACCTGATCATAATTTAGACCAATTATGGACGAAAGTAGAATGAACTTTAAAAGCTCTCTACAACAAGACTAGGACATTTTGTAGAAACGGCTGTAATTTGAGGATTCGGCTATTATTCCGTTCATCATTCATCATTATAAGCCCTTATCGGTCCACTGCTCGACATGGCCCCCTCAATGAACGCCAAGGCGATCTGTTCCATTATTATCAATTGATTATTTATATACCTACCAGAATAAAGGCTTAGCTGTAATAAAAAAAGAAATTTAATTATTACTAGCTGTTCCCCACGGGTTCGCCCGCGTTAAATCAATCCCAAGGGATTTCTTTGTTAATACAGATTTTATCTTACTGTTGCTAAATTTCATTCGAATCCTTGAGTAGTTTTGTAAAGAAGTAACAAATATGTATGTACTCACATATCTGAAAAATCATATTGGCTAGAGATTGATCACTAACGTCGGACGTATCGATTGGTGCGCCCGCGCTTATTGAACGAACTGTTACGCTGATAGGCATTTATTCTGTTTCACGTGTGCAATTCAATCATAGTATGGAGTGTTCTAAATGCAAAAAGGTGTTATCCAAGGATGGTTCAACTTCGTGTGTCAGGGCTGCATGGGGACATTTCTTAGGGATTATGTAAAAGGACTTGTTGCCGATATTCGTGCGGGTATCGACAGAAATTATTGCAATAATTGTGAACCTGACCAATGCGATGGAGAAGATCAGGATGAGATGAAACAAGAAAAGGCTCTAAAGGATATACAAAGGAAAGTAAGTGGAATACCCACACTAAAAAACCAATTGGAATCAATCGAAACCATCATGAGTATGTTGTCCGATAAATATGACGCCGTTATCATGATAAAAAATGATCTGAATAAAAATGTTACAAACATATACAATAAAATAATATACTTAGAAATGTAATCTATCATGAATCAGAAGATTCAAGAATATGAACAGGCCTCGCGAAAATAAAACATTGCGTTGTAGGCTGTCCGAGTTCACTAGTAATGTAGTAGCCGGAGGATCCATGCAGTGCAGGGTGTTCCTCGACGAGGATCTTACTAAGACCGCCTGAGAGCTAATATGGAGTACCAAAAAAAAATTTGATGACAAATGGAAACATACCTGGGTGTCTGGTGGAAGAATCGTAGCGAAGAAAAACAACGGAAAATAAAACTGTGTGGGTGAGAGCGGTAAGAGATATCGCTGACCTTATTAAACAGTGTACACTATCGTAAATATGCTTTGTGTTTACAGTGAAATAGGTAATATTTAATGATTGTAAGCACAATAATAACACAGGCTGTCTATGTAAAACAATAGAACAAGTAAAAAACATCACTTACCTCGGCATGAAAATATCCTCTCATATAGATTATGTTTGTAATTAATAAAGAATATTATTAAGGAAGTTCCACCATCTCAGTTTTAAAGTTCCTCCTTTTACATTAAATGTCTGTATATGGCCTTAGTGGATTCGATCTTGAGCCACTGTCTTGAATGTTATGATCTGACTTTTCAAAGTAATATTGATAAATAGAGTCACTTCAAATTAGATTTTTAAAATATTATTCAAGAAAAAAACAAAAGATAGATGTAAAGGAAATTATTATAAGTTATTTAAAATATGTAAAATCCTACCCGTTAGCTTAAAACATAAATATTTAATACCAATTCATAACTATGATAGTAGTCAGGGGAGTGGCTCACGGGTCGTCAAAAAAATACTCTACCAGATCGATGCCGGCATAATTACTATGGTGACAGAACGTTCAGAAAGCGCATTCTTGCTTAATACTTTGACTGCTGACATCAGGACACAGGACAGTAAAGTTAAGTTCGCAAGTGAACTTAAAAAATATCTATTAAATAGTTTAAGTTAATGTAAATGCATACGACACAGATATAATACTGTATAACTTGAGACTGAAGATCACACAGTCAAACTGCGTAAGGTTAAGTTTTGTTGAATACTGAATAAACCAATTAAATTAAAAAAAATGTAATATTGCTAGGATATGATTATCTAGGGACTCCACATTTTTCTATGTTGACGCGGGGAGAAGCATTTTAGCGCCTTCCTCGGTCCTGTGTGGGGACCTGTGGTGTGTGGGGCTCGCAACACAATATAAAGACAAATACCCACAAAAACCACAGCAAATGCCATCAGTGCCGCCGTTGGTGAGGTGTCCCTGAACAACAAATCATAAGGGTACATCGACAGCTAGTCAGTCACCTAAGGGACCGACAACTCCTACATAGCAGGGTTGCACCGCACCACAGGGCAACCCCAGCAACTGTGGGACAGTGCAATGGGGTGAGGTTCCCTGTTCCTCTGTTGTCACCTCTTATAATAAAAGGGATACAAAGAGCACTTCCCCTCCTGCTCTGTAGCCCTATTTTCTCATAAGGGGAGGGGCGAAGATCATCCACCTCAGTTCAATGGGCTTCTCCTGGGTTAACCCTAGGCTACTGAGATCCACCGCCACGACAAGGCTTGAACCTTGGCGGAGAGGGAGGCAAACTTGCAATATCGTCATCTAGTTGAGATTCGCAACATAAATTATGAAAACACATCACCTAGTTTACGCAACCACCGCTATGCCTGGTCTTGAAATAAATATTGTAACAAATTAATAAGAATTTTTATTGGCAAATATAATTTATTACTTTTACAGTGCGTTAGTTTAATACACAAATATAATACAATTAAGAATATAAGGAGCTCATTCGTAGTGGTCTTAATTTGTTGCAATACAGTACTTTAAGGCCCATTTATCAATGGAAGCACGCACTCTTTCCATGGGTAAATTCCTTACTGCCAATCGTATGGATAGCTTCAGGAACTCCAAATTATCATGGCGCTTAAAGCAAGCGTTCCTCTCTGAAATTAACCGTAAATCATAATCCTGTGGATTAAGGCTGGTACTGGACGACGGTCAGTCCCCAGCTCTGTTGAAGTCTGCAAAGTTTGCTTCCAACCAAGACTGTGAGGACCGAGTCTTGCTGGAAGGAGCAAACTTGGTTATTGTACATGGTGTTCTTAACGGGCATAACAACCTTATCAAGAATGGTACCTTGATACACTTGAGCCGACATTTCGATACCTTTTTCACAAAAGTATGGCTCAGTCACTCCGTCATAGCTAACAGCTTTGGTGGGGCCAAACCATCACTGATATCGCATAATTCCACGTTCCACTCAGTTGACTCATTGGGTGCTTCCTTAGAGTTTTGAGAATAAATACAGGCCATTTTATCTGTTTTAGTGTTGCTCAATTGTAAAAAAAGTCTCGTCCGTAAACAATTTTTGTGTGACCTACCCTTGCGTACCGCTTCAGTAGTTGTCTCGATTTCACCATCTTCTATTTATCACTAAAAAATGACCAGTGCGTCTCTTGTGGGCTGTGAGTCCTAAGTGATCTCTTAAAATACGCTACTTGATTCCAGGTGCTGTCATCATTTCCCGAGATAAAGCCTTTTGCTTTCGACGAGGGTTTCTACGAATTCTTTCCTTTACTGATTTGACCGCCTTTTTATATGCGAACACTACGTGGGCGGCCAGATTTTTCTGTGTCACAGACAGATGAAGTCACATTGCACCTATTAATAGCCCGGTACACAAACATTTGACTGATACCAAGTGTATAGAGAGTTTTCGATGTTGCACCTTTCTCCATACCTACTTTCTGTAATGCAATCACAGCGATACAGTTCTCTTTATAAACCCACTCTATTTTAATACAATAAATATATAATATATAAGGATTTATTTTAATGTTTTTTCACACTGTATTTTTTATAATATAGGGGGCAAACAAGCAATCGGTAAACGACTACCAACTCATCCGCATATTTACTATGCCGACGCGTTTCTCTGCTGTCTTCCTCCCATCAAATGGGCACCGGCTACTCACAAACCGCAAGAAAAGTGACAGTATAGCTATGTCGGACCAATTTTACAAATGACGCTACCTGTTACAAGAGATACATGAATTAACACTGTTTAATGATTAACAAACAAAATACATGGGGTCAGTGAAGAGTCAGAATCCAAAGTTCTTTCGGGGCAACCTTTGAAGTTATTTGCGGGTTCCCGATCGGCTGACTTGATTAAAATCCAAACAACATTAAGGAATGGGAATGTAATTAAGTAATTGGGTAATATGCTGATCTTAAATTGACGCATTCGTTTGACTTTCAAATTGTAACGTATATTTGGCAATATTCATTTTTCATTCATTTCTTTTTAGGTTTTCATAACCGTAATTTTTATCAATATTATTAATATATAATTAAATTAAATTATTTCGATGAGTAAGAGGCATTTATAATAAATTAAATTATAGACAAGAACAGGTAACCCAACTTAACGTAGCAGACGTTCGAGATCACCAATCCCCACAGCACCAGAATTAACTACTCGTCATGTCTTCGCACTCTTCCCGTTGCCGGGTCGAGGGGGGTCCAG
>JAFELO010002236.1:8344-20748 GCA_017140195.1 Eumaeus atala
TGTGAGTGAGTGTGTGTGTGTGTGTGTGTGTTCTATATAATATTATGTTGTTGGAAAGGTAACTTAATAGTTAGTGTTCTAAGCTATGTTTCATGAAAATCTATGCAGCCATTTAATTTGTGTCGGGGGGCTATCGAATTTTTTAATTTGCATACTTACATATAAAATTCTCATGTCACAATGTTAGTTACCTTACTCCTCCTAAACGGCTTTACCGATTTTTACCAAATTTTATGTACATATTCAGCAGCTCTGAGGAACGGCTACTATATATTTTTCATATCCCTAAGTGATAAGGGTTGTTAACCCAACCCGGCAAAACAACGTTTGATGGGTCAGGTATTTATAATATATTATTTTCACAACAGGTGATAATTATTCTCCAAATAACAACTGTAATATCAAAGAAGCGGATCAAACTACGAGATGACAGTATAGAAAACGTGTTGTATTACAAAGACTGCAATCACAAGCCCAAGGCTCCGATCCTTCGTAGCAACCCACCGCAACAGGAATGCAAAATGTGCTGCACAATGTGCTGTGGGGACCAGTGCAAGAATAACCAGGAACCGCAGAGAAGTCTTCCGGCTGACGTGACTCAACCGGAACCACAGATACAACCACAACCACCACACCCTTTCAGAAAGGCGAACCTGGTACGAAATGTACCACCAATAGCAATGAAAACAGACTTTAATACGCGGGGATATATAAAAAACTTAATATCCCACGATGGGGACATAAAGTCGATATTAAAAGACTTGGTAAGGGTTACAATGGAAAAGGTGAACTTGATGAAAAAAATTAATATTAAAAATAGTAATGCAAAGGAAACATTAGAAGAGTCAAAAGATTATGAAGCTGATTTATAATTGTTATTTCGATATATATTGATCGATATATTTTTATTTCTTGATATCTGAAGTGATAAGCATCTGTGTATGTAAATGTTGTAGGTAGGAAACACAATTTGTGCAAATTTTGAAACTCTTTAGTTGTTTGATCGAAGCCATAAAGAAATATCATTTGGCATATTAGATTCATCTAGGCTAAATGTTACTACAAATAAGTATGAAGCGAAAATAATAATTTTTGTATTTTTCTTGTATATGTGTGTATTCGTCTCGTGCGCGTTTCAGAAGATATGATAGTGATGAGAGAGAATTTTTCGGAAGGTTTTCCGTAAATATACTCCGAGTGAGAAAAACAGTAAAACAATGGATGACATTAATACTAAACGTTGGCGAGGGAATTACTCAAACGTGAAGCAAAGAATGAACGTCGCTTTGATACTACAACCCAGATGTCACTACTAGTTTAATTGTTTTAATAATGTACACAACTGTAGCCTTACTCTATTATAACGTTTAGTCTTCGATAGTAATAAGAGTGATTAAGTAAAAAAATGTTAAAGTAATACAGCGCCTGCCAATCGATATTGAAATAGATATGTAACCTACGCAATAACAGGATTAGCTTAAGATGTGCTGTCGTGATTTGTGATTTGTGAGTAGCCGGTGGCCCATTGGAGGGGAGGAGGAAATGTGGTTATCGCATGAAAACAATAAGGCTACAAAATTTCTATATGCGTCGGTAGTCATCAAAAGGTTTCGACTGCTCTAATTAACGGTTGGAATAATACCGCGTAAGGTTTGTGTATATAATTTGACTGTTTTCCACGGGCGAAGCCTGGGGGATAAATACTAAAAATGTGAAATCATTACATGCATTGATGATTATGATTCCTAGCTACTTTATTACTTAAATAACACGTGTATGTTATATGTAATAATAAATGAGGATTTTAGAATTGTTCACGCGAGGTACAATGCCTTTCATATCTCATAGAAAATCCTTCGGACATAATGGAAACTATTGTAGTATAAAATGATCGTTTGTCATTTCTGTTCAGCAGTTGACACATAATTATGTCTCCCTAGCTACCGTTGTCTCTAAAGTGGACTGGCCGTCTAGGATTTGGGTGCAATTGTTTACTTGTTTTTAAAGTAATTATTCCAACAAAAAAAGTACACTTGTGTAGTATTGATTTTATGAAAATGTATGTACTAAGAGCATAGAGTGTTTGCTTATCTGAACGCGCAAACCTCAGGTGGTACTGCCAGAATTGAGGAATTATTTTTGAGTTTAATAGCCCATTCATAGTGAAAAGCTATAGGTAAAATACCATGACGCAACGACTAATAGGATCGGAGTTACGCGGGTGAAACCGCGGGGTGATATTAGTATAAATGTACTCCTACAAAAATCTTTACGCTGTTATTACTGGATGGATGGTGAAAAAAAAAATCCAACTGTGTATACCCATTATATATGTATATGTGTACCCGGTGTCGCCCGCCTAACCGCGACGAATGTTACGATATCTCAAAATATGTTTAAATCAAGTAACATGCTCTGGCTGTGGCAGGGGTGTGTTAACATAGAAATCAAATCTATACGTTCACCACCATCTTACTTTTTTCGTGTGGAAACTCCCACGAGTACCATGACAGCGGGGCCACGACTAAAATGTTGGACGTGAACCGACTAAAACGGAGTTCCATCCCGGTAGTCTGTTGCGAGGCGTACTTCGTATTAACCCGTCAAAAAATTCGACGAAGCTGGGTAAAGTAAGTCAGTATACGGACGATATAATTTTACATGAGGAGAACAACTTGAGAACCGATGTTCCCTTAGAGTGAGAGAGAAAACTTGTTACGCCCCTGCTCGCAAGCTCCAATCATACATTGCCATGACTCGGAACGTCACTATGACCTTATACTTTTTGGTGCATGCAGCGTTATAGATAAACAATACGCTATCACGTCAGAAATACATACACTCTCTACTTGGCAGTTTGATTTTATTGTTTTTTATTCTTATTGCAGAGTCTTTTGAAAATTGATGTAGAATAAATAATTTTAACAGAGGACCTAAAAAAGAGAAGCTTTTAAAGCCACTCGAATAGATTATACTGACTTCGTCTTTGAGACTGTCTTAAAGTTTTTGTTGCCTTCACATTTCACTTGTAACATTCAAAACTGGCCTTTGAAATTATTAAATTTTCAGGTGTCAGTGATGGCGTCTCCCTAAACTAGTAGGTCCCAACGAAAAAAAAAGAGAGAAAAAATGCCAGTGATGAATAAAATTAAATTATCAATGACTAACCTGATTGAAGCAATCTGAACCTTTAAGTGACGAGACTGAAGAGTATATGTAAATACACTGCCCAACATCACCTCTGCTCTACTCCTTCTCCCTTCTCAATCCCCCAATACAAGACTAAGAAACCCCACGAAACGTCACTTTAAGCCGGTATCAATTGGCCCAGCACGAGCGAGGAGGTAGGAGGAGGAGGAAGGTACCCTCCACCTTTCTTCCCGCCTTTCCTCCCATTGGAGGGATAATCATCACAGAGGGAGTAACTGGTGGCCCACTAGCCACAGTTTACTCACATACCGCATGAAAGACGACAGCATAACTGTCTATTTACGACGGTATCAAGTCAGGGATAGTACACATCTCCGCTTGTGCGAGCCCAATTCGGGTGTAATTCAGCAAAACACTTATCTATTAGTAAAATTTAAGAAACAAATGTAAAAAATAAAATAAAGAACTACATACAGATAGCATAATATATTCATCATCTTCATCATCATTATCAGTCCTTATCGGTCCACTGCTGGACACAGGCCTCTTTCAATAAACGCCGAGACGACCGATCTCCTGCTGCTCGCATCCATCCCAGACCAGCTACAGCACACAGATCGTCTTCCCACCTGGATAACATATATATTACTACATTTCTGACCTGTACATTATTTCCTAAAATTACGTGACAAAGATATATATTATACCTTTTTTATTTATGATATAATAATATTTTTATCTTTATTTAAATTCAAGAATTATTTAGCGCGCCATCTATAGTAGAGATTAGACAACCTTCTTCTTTCCTGAGCTATAATATACTGAATATAGCATATTGGAATCAAAGAATATGGTAACTAGAAGCTCCCCGATTTGTAGCATTACAAATAAGTATATTTTCTTATTAGCTGTGTAACTAAATAGGCATCCAACCAAATACTTAATGTTGCAAATTGCTATCGCTAGATGTCGCTGGCCCGATCGTGCCGTGGCTATAATACGTGAGATTCAACAGTGTTTCTTTAAATTCAATTCGTGAGGTCAATATTTAAATGTATTTAGCCTGGCCATAAATACAATTGCAATTAAAAAAAAAATTACATTAAAATTTGGAATCTGTAATTTTTATACTATGTTCACTGTTTTCCCATTTGTTGTTGGCGCCAATACATGTACAATATTTTGCGGTATTAAAATGGGATGGGCGATCATCAGTTATATTTTATTTGTCTGCATAATCACTATCAAAATCGATGCACTCTTGCCTTCTCCCATTTACAGCTTTTAGACCGTTGAAAAAAGTGATTCTTCCTTAGAGTTAAAACACTACTGCTGTTTTGAACTCATCGTTCGTCGAAAATCTTTGACCTCCCAAGTGCTTTTGTGGTTAGGGTACAGAAAGAAGTCTGACGGTACCAGATCAGTTGAATAAGGCGGATGCGGTAATTGTTCAGAGCAACAACTGTGCATTTCAGCCATTGATTGCACAGACGGGCGAACACGGGTGTTATCTTGATGAAACAGTACTTTTCTTCTGACCATTTCTGGATGCTGTTCCTTTATTTTTGTAAACGACGTAGTAAGACACAGCAGTTATCAGAGTTTATAATTTGACTCCTTTCAAGATAATCAATCATATCACATGCTTCGAGTCCCATAATACCGACAAAATCGCCTTAGCCTTTTAGGTCTGGTTTTCTGGTCCTCTTCACTGTTTCGATTGTTGTTTTCTGACGTACAATAACGAACCCATATTTCGACCACTGCAACAAACCGATTCTAAAAGCCATCTGCATCGGCTTCAAATAACTCCAAACAGTAACGTGAAATAGTCAATCGCGTCCTTTTTTGTTCAACAAAACATTTTAAACCCAATTTGTTGATGTTTTTAGTTCGTTTGTTAGAAATGCCTATAATCTCCTCGGCTATCTCTCAAATTTTTAATCTGCGGTCTCCCATAGTTGCATCAAGTAATTTTCTATATTTTCATCAGTTGTGGAACGTCGAAGGCCTTCCAGAGCGGGGTTCATCTTTCGTACTCTCACTACCATACACGAATTCTGCGACCCATCCTTTGTCTGATGAATAGGAAAGAGCAGAATCTCCTCAAGTACTAATCATATCATCATGGATGGCTTTCGGTGAAAGCCCCTTCTTATGGAAGTACCGAATGACGACACGCTGCTCGATTTGCTCCATTTAAAGAAACTTTGTCTGATTGCTTTGTTAAAAAAATTATAAAGTTGCCACTAATTAACGCACACATTTCAAGCTGCACTCATTGTACTAGTCTGAACTGAATTTAATAATGTGGGTAGATTTGACTTTTAGGCTTGAATGAATCTGTGTTAGGCCGAGGACTCTTCAGTCCACCTAATATGAAGCCAAATGCAATTTTAAAAGCTCTCCATACACTTGGCATTAGTCGAATGTTTGCGTACCGGGCACAATTTGACTTCCTCACTTTGTTGCGGAGAAAGAGCTGGCCACTCACGTGGTGTTCATACGAGAAAGGCGGTCAGAGCAGTAAGAGAAAAAAATTAAATGAAGTCCCGTCCGAAAACAAAGTTTTTACCTCCGGATCATTTCAAACTTCATAGACAGCATTTTTTACGGTTTAACACACAAAATAACCGTACTTATGCTCAAAATTCTAAGGAAGCTTCCCAGTTAGTCGACAGAGTATAGGGTGGGCATTGTCGGATTTCAGTGATGGTTTGGAGGGGTGTTAGTTATGAGGGAGTGACTGAAACATATTTTTCAGGAAAAAGTATCACTACGTCGGCACAAGTGCATCGAGATACCATTCTTGAGAAGGTAGTTAAGCTCCTTAATAAGATCGTGTTCAATAACCAGGTATGGTCCTTCTAGTAATACTCGGGACCAGATCATAAAGCTCGTTCCACCCAATCTTGGTTAAAATGAACGTTCTGGTCTTGATCATAGCAGAAGACTACTCTTTACATCTTAATTATGATTTATGGTTAGACAAATACTTATGGCATATAAATATTGTAACAAAGAAAAAATATTTTTAAATTGCAAATAACATTTACAAATTTTACAGCGTATTAGTTTATTACTCAGATATAAAACAATTAAAAATATAAAGAAGCTTATTCGAAATAGTCTCCATGGGCTGCAAATACATGCGCTCCTTTAAACGTTGAGGCCAGTTGCCAATCTTATGGATGTTTAGGGGCTAATGGCGTTTAAATCGTGATGGGTGTAGCTCCAACTCTAATGGACTGAAAAATAAAGTGAATACAAGTAGCAAAGAATGTGATAGCCGGCTGGGTCCCCGAAAAGGCGAATGTCACCACTCCACTTTGGCGGGGGAGAGTCTCACGACGACTGCTTATTCCTGTAATAACCACTCAAGCACGAAAACAGATGCCGACAAAGAAGACATTCATAATGCGAGAAAGGAGAACGGAAGTTCAAGTAAGGGCTGAACCGAATTAGGTTCGGGGAGAGATATTGTAGCGGAAGAAAGCCTGGATGATGGGATTATCAGAGAAGTTTCCCTGGAGTATGTGTCTGACGAAATGAACTTTGTAATGCCCACTCTCCGAGCGCAGTACTGAATCTGGAACAGAAATCGGGTGGAGATTTTTAAAGCACCAAAGCCGCCTTAAGAGAGCATTTCGGCGTTTTTCGCCAGAGAAGTCCCTCGAAAGCAATTGGTTCGGCTGATCTAATATAGGCGGTAGAGGATACACTTAACGTTCTTCTTAACCTTCATGGCAAAAACACTAACTTCAAGGGAGGTTGTGCGGCGCAAATTTTTCGGGCAGCTGGATATATAAAGGAAGTGATGGAGACCCTTGTAGTCTGAACTGGAGGAGATGAAACCCGCCGCTTAAGGTATTACATTCCGCGGCTACAATGGGAAGTTGACAACTTAAGGCAGGAAGTGCGAGATTTTGAAGATGGTACAGCTGTTTAAAAATCGTCTTCTTTATCGACAGTGAAACTGGCTGCATGAGAAAGCAATGTAACCCGCCTGGGCAGTCAAGTAGATAAACGTTTGCGGCGTTAGAGGCTGGCCTTCCACCTGCAGTGACCATCCGCTCACCATAAGCAGGTGATAATTTGCAAGTGGCGAAGGCAATCAGGGTCACACCATATCTGCGTCAGAACTGACAGAACCATCTGTCGAGGCGTGACCTCTTTTCAGTACTCTTCCCAGAGCTACTGTACGTGAAAATAAGAGAAGGCATGTGCTATCCGAATAGAATGTACTGTGTAGAAAATGGCTCACCACAACGGATCAGGACAGGTGTAAACCGAAGGCATGTCCAACCAGCGATGAAACGGCTTCTTGCAAAGGAACCGGGTAGCAGGTTGGTCCAAAGAATCTGAAAGAAAGATCCGAAAGTCCCTGCAGTCGAGACATGGATGGAGGTAATTTGCCGCAAGGCGCCTATAAAGAAAACACCTAAAAGTCAGAGACCTACTATGGCTGCACCTGCTTGGGTGTAGAAAGAGTCGACCAAAAGGGTCAAACTATTGCTCCCTAGCTCCACGGTAGTAATTGTTAAGTCACATCCAAAGGCAGCACAAAAAGGAGCTAGTTACTATTCGGACCTACTCAAGGCTGAGCGGGAAATAAACGTAGAAGGACTGGGCATAGTCACAGAAGCTCGCCTGTTGGAAGTACCGGGCTCGTTGAGCTATGACAAGGCAGACGCGCTTGCAGTCCGTGTAAGGGAGGTATCGTCTGATATAGCGGAGGTAACCAGGTCTTGACGATACGGTCATTCCAGAGAGAGCGAAGGCAGCAGTTGCACGATCAGGTCCGAGTGGGAAGTATAAGCCCAGGCCTAAGAGGCACGCATACCGTCCTTATGAAGTGCCCTGTTACTGCAGTCAAAAATTAAATGCAGCCGGTAATGTTAATAATGTTACGGTGTGCTGCTATTTAGAAGCTAATGTTACATTGGGGTGGGTGCGACTTAGTATTATCCTGAAAGAAGCATGCGGTTCAAGCATTGCTTCAGATGGTTGGGCTTGGAGCATGTCGCTAATTGGATTGGGTGGTTGACGTGGCTACGGTGGCAGAACCTTATTATGTGACCCTTCATCAGAATTGGATGGGAGATACAGAAGAGTCTATAGTGAGTAGTGAGATCTGGCACTGGATCACCTCTCACAATTAGGGGGAGGGGTTGTGGATACGTAGCAGCTGTTATGGGTGATGTAGCGATTGCTGGAGTATAACAGGCTGGTTGATTGATAACTGGAAAAGACGAACTTAAAAAAATATAGACAAACAGAATTACATTATATAGAAGGGCAAAAAATGACCTGGAACTTTCACTGCCGTAAATTTTCTCAACAATGGAAAGAAACGAAATTCATGCGGTGAGAAAGTTTTACGTTTCAAAAGGGAAACCAGCAACCCAGATTAAAGTCAATCTAGACAGTGTTTTAGGTATTACTGCTCCTACATTGAGTACAATTCACACCTGGGGAACTGATTTTAAACGTGGGTGACAGAGCTGCGAAGACGCCAACAGGTTTGGCCGTCCAAATTAAGTCACGAATCCGGATATGAACAAAAAGATCCAAAAAATCGTTTTGAATGATCGGCGCTTAAAGTTGCGACAGATAGCAGAGATGGTAAGCATTTCCTCTGAACGCGTTTTTAACATTTTACACCAACATTTGCGAATGAAAAAGCTTGGGGTACCGCGCGATGGGTACCGCGTTTGCTAACCGTTAACCGAAAGCAACGTCGTGTGGACGGTTCGTCGGAGTGTTTGGCGCTGCTTAATCGTGATACTAACGAGCTTTTGCGGCGTAAAGTGACAATGATTGTAACAGAGATACATCATTATACTCCTGAAACAAAAGAACAATCTAAGCAGTGTACTGAGAGCAGAAAACCTGAACCAGAAAAAACGGAAAAACCGAAGGAAGCAAAAAAGGTTTTGTCGGCCGGCACAGTGATGGCGATGGTTATTCGGGATGCTCGAGTGATTATTTAGTGGACTATTTGCAAAGGGGACAAACAACATTTTATCAAACTGGTGTAACGGCATTGGAGAAGCGCTGGGTTAAATGCAGCGAGGTAGAAGGAAACTACGCTGAAAAATAAAATTGCTTTGAATAGATTATTAAAGTTTTTCTTTGTCGTTTCGTATACTTATCGATCACACCTCGTACTTCTCCCCGTACCAGGATATGGCGGCTCTAGAATAATTTCGGTCCCCTTTTTATACTAACGCCAAATAGATTACTGCCAATATTTAAATATCGAACTGAACACAATATCCATGCCAGTATTATAAATACTAAAGTAACTCTGTTGGTCTGTGGCGTCATCACGGCCAAACCGCTGAAACGATTTCGACGATTTTTCGTATGCATATACTTAAAGACCCGAGTTCAAACATAAACACTATATACTTTATACTTTTAAAATTAATAATGAATTCAAAACGCACGGTGAATGTTTGTACTAAAAACGTGACTATTCAACGGTGACAAAACAGCTAGTTGATGACACATTTCTCTTTATCTTGATACAATTTAATCACCGCGGCAGTTGTTTTACTAGAACTGAGTAATATTTCAGGTAGAATTAGTGCCGTGCTGCATTGCAGCCGAATTGGGTGACCGGTGAGACACCTCTCTCTCACACCTCCTGTATTCAACATAACAATTTTTCGGTGAAACAATTTTTGAAATCGGTCCAGTTGTTTCGGAAACTATTGAATGTAAACAAACAAATAGTCAAATGTTATTTGTATACAAAAAAATCATTAGAAATCATTATAAGGATCCGAATCAGTATTCAAATTCTATTCCTAATGTGTACTAGATAACGCACTTTAAATCAGAATTTCACTCGTCAACGTTACGATACAAGAATTGTGTACAAGGTAAACAGCATGTTATGGGAATCGTATAGTCATATCCAATTATGTACACAACACATGTAATTAAAAAGCTTCGAGTGCCTCCTCTAATAAAGTGTTGAGAACAACATCATAATCAACTGATTGCGATTTTAATAACATTCATGTGAGCGCCAAGTTCGGGTGCGAGCGGGAGGTGGTGGTGCCGTCTCTATCGAACATGGTGAAATCTGTGCTACGGGACTCTACACTCCGACCGTATTATAGAGTTGTGTCGATACTAGAAATGCCATAAGAATATTTTTATGTAAAATTAGCGGTGGCCCGCTTCATCTGCGAAAAATCGATCAGGTATTCTTTTTGGATAAAGACAACTGTTCCGTAGTTTATATCTGTGCAAAATTCTTTTCTAATCCATTCAGTGGTTTTTGCATAAAATAATGGATGAAAACCTATCGATCTTTGTAGCACACAACCATGAGGTAGTGAATAGGAGCGCGGTGCTTGGCGTGTTCTCCGATGCAAGGGCATGTAAAATCGCCAAATTTATGACTCTGAATTGTTGATAAAAATTTCAATAATCGTTCTTTGCCTGACACAAGACTCAAACCCTCTAGACCAATCGAGTCTCTCACACAATAACGATTTGAGGTGGGTTTGAACTGGTAATGCACTTCTTTCAATTTGCGATCCGATAGTTTGTGAAAGTTCAATCATTGAGATTAAGAAAAGGAAATTTAAGGAGGGTCAGCATAGCATAGAGCGGTGGCGATGTTTATAAGCGTCAGTAATCATTAAAATTATATAAAAGCTCATTCACTTGCCCCTGTAACCCTTATGTTATAAAAAGTATCGCTTAGATTTTACAGCTTGAACTGAGTGACTATTTTTCTCCCTTACAGTAACGAGACAAGACTGGTCTTACCTGTAAACATAATTATATATTATGTTTAATGTCGCCAGTTTGGAGATTTTAATTGGATGGTTGGGCCCTTTGGGAGTCGTTATAAAATTAAAAGCCTTATGAAAGAAAAGTACTGAGAGCTTGAACCATGGTATATAGACCCCATACTCAAATCTCATGAAATATTTAGTGCATCATTGCAAATTTTTGTAATGGCTCGATCACACTTATGATGCTGCCTTAAACAGAGAGCAAAGCTGTCGCATTTTGTGCGCTTTGTGATATGATTTTCTGGGGACACCTTTTAGAAAACACATTTAAATCCTCGCTTGGACCCTTATACCATAACCAACGTGAATGGCATCACTCGCGTGTAGCATTTTGAAACATCATTCAGTTTCTTAATAGCTTAGTTATCACTTTCAAAATTTTTGTTTGATATATACAGAGTCAAAATAGGACCTGGCTGTTGGAACAGCTACTGACTAAATTTGTTTTAGTATTTCGCAGTAGTTTTAACACTTTTATCAGTAATCATTATTAGTCTTTTGTCATGAACAGCAAGGAGCAAACGTAGGTTCCGAATTGAGCATATTTTCGTGTTTGGGCAACAAACTACCATGCCAAAAGCATCTATTTTTATTTGTATGCAACATGATCATTATACCTACCAGTATAACAATAATTTAGTATAAATAATGGTGAACATGAAAACATTGCTCGAACGATACGGTTACTTCATGTAAAAATTCATGTCGGCCCACGCAGAGCCGACATGGGTTCCGAGCCCTATGGGCGGCATTTAAAAGCTCGCGGACTGCCCGCCCAAGTTCACTCCATAGCGCCCACACGAGCCGGCTGCGTCGACTCCACCTATACGATTCCTCAACTCTCAAACTCAACAGTAAGTACTTTTTGTTTTTTAAACTATTTTGTTAAGCTAAAAATAATTATAAAATAATTTTAGACAACACAATTTAAACTTTTCCCAGTCCCAATCTAAAATAAAATAAAGTATACACCAAATTAAAATATTTTCAAACAGTGATAAACATATAAACATACATTTCTTGAACTGTTAGGAGTACCTAATCTGATAGTAATCAGAAATATAAATAGTGTAAATGAAAATATGCTCAAAGAATTAGTGGATGCATTTTGACTTCACTTGTCCTAGTGTTCAATCTACAAGTCCATGCTATCTGAAACAATACAGGCGACTCTAAATTTATTTGTTAAATATACGGTATCTAAAAAAAAACAAAACTTACACCAAACCAAAATATATTAAGGAGTTATAACATAATCTAACTTTCTTAAACTTTTCACGATCATTTTTACATAGCATATGAAAAAGTGGTGTAAATCAAATATCTCTATAGCGTTAACAGTATATTCTATTTTTATTATAAACTAGTCTGTGAGTCCATGTACTTTTCATGAGACTTTATTTTAAAAATTACTTATTATTTGTGATGTAATTA
>JAFELO010002236.1:21871-47595 GCA_017140195.1 Eumaeus atala
ACACACACACACACACACACACACACACACACACACACACACACACACACACACACACACACACACAAGAAAACTCCAACAGATCAAAGATCAGATCCAAGAGGTGAGGAGAGTTTGGCGAAGAGGATCTAAAAGGAGGCAAAATAACTTTATACGATGTAATAAATCTAGTCTTAATCAGAACATCATTTTTTTTAAGTCAGTAATAGAAAAGTACCCTCCCTCGTAGTGAAATACAACGATCTGTTAAAGTATGAAGCCGATCCATCAGTTACTTTAGTAAAGTCTTGACATCGCAGTCCTTTCGAGGAGTGAGGTCCTCCTGTATAATCGGGTAAAATACTTTTGGCAAAGTTAGTTGTTTTATATAAAACCGGTCAGAATGCAAAATTAAATGTTTGTAATTCTTAACATTTTAATTATTTCTACACAACATATATTTTTATTTATTTTTTAGAATTTTCTTCTTAATAATGATTAAGGAGGTTAGATTATTAGATTATAGCGATTAGGTACTTCTCGCTCACATAAGCACGTTCAAACAAACAAAAAAACAAACTCTCCAGCTTTACATTATTAGTATAGAAGTATAGGTGAAACTTATGATATTCAGATTTTTTAACACTTTAAACTATGTCTATGTCTAGTTGGAGACAGATATAAACCGATTATCCTTAATTTCAATTCTATTTTAAAAAAATAAATATTTTCTGATCTAGCATCACGAACGGTGGTGGGTTTATAGACGACATAAATACAACTTACATAATAATTGAACAAATAAATAAAATGTACTCGTATATGCTATTTTGACAATTCTTTAATTTAAATTTGCATTAACGCCAGTTTCTCATCACCGGTCAAGAAGTGACAATACATTCAATAAATTCTAACTTGCTTAATGTTTAGTAAGTGCCATGCTGCACTGCAGCTGAATTGTGCGAGCACGACCGGGGTGGTACCCCTCGCTCATATGATACTGCCGTGAAAAGAGAGCCGTGCTATGTAAGGAAAGAAGGACAGACGAACAGCGGAACTTTGGAATATTATTAATAGGCTATAGACATCATTTCTTCAGGAGGAAATTCCAAAAATCTAAAATGGCTTAGCTTTGAACACACAAAAGACTTATCCAAATGTATACTAAGCATGTGTCGCAAAGAAGCGTAAACAACTACGAGCGAGATTACTGAAGAGGGATTAAAAAATAACGTTGCATCACGGGGAGGCAAATGATCTTTTTATTATTAGCAATCGGATAAAGAGGCGGAGTCCTATTCGAGACCTCCGTAATATTTTTCAAGTTTCCATCTCAGTAAATAAGTAGAAAATAATCCAGTAAAATCTCCATATGTTTTATAGTATTTTCTTTTTATGTTATGAGGGAGACAAACGAGCAATCGGAGCCTTTCAACAACTACCGACGTCCATGAACATCAGCATAATCATGCCGATGCGTTGCCAGCCTTTTCACCCCCCCACTGGCTACACAGAAACCGCACGAAACACGACACCGTAGGTGTCTCTTTACGGCGGTATCAAGTAAGCGAGAGATAACTCCCCGGTCGTGCTGGCCCAATTCCGTTGTATAGGAGGATGCAGTGTCATGAACCGTGCATGGCACTACCTCCAACTGTGCAAACTGGCAGTACCACTTTCTAAAAGTATAGGGAGACAAACGGGAAAGAGGAGCCTTATGACGCCAAATGTTAATAATCCGGACGTCTATGTCGGGTTAATATCATGCAGTTGCGTTGCCTTTCTTCCCTCCTCCCCACCATTGTTCCGTCAGCTACTCAAAAACCGTATGAGACCTTCATGAAATTTTTATGTAAACTTCGTGAGCGAAAAATATCTTTTAACGCATCAACTTGTCTCGTACACGACACGTGTCTCGATGTTTCTCCGTAACCATAAACTCGCAAGTTAAATTTGATTCACTTCCCTGTTACCGATTGAGCTAAAATTTTGCATGCATGTATAAGGCGAATAACAGTGCAAAATGAAGACATGGAGCTGATCAGTTAATGGAAATGAAAGGTAGCTATAGGAACTGTGTAACAAAAAATTGCAACCTCATCAGTGAGCTACTTTGATTCGTATCTTTCTTGATAAGGAATCGTTCTGTCTTAGTAATAGGATGTATATAAAAGTACTTCTTTATAATAATTATCTTGTTAATTTCTTTATATTTTATTTCAAAAAGTTGTCAATTAGCTTTATAGGAAGTTCTAAGCCCGACCAAGAAAAAAAGGAAGAAAAGTGGGTCTAAATTTATTTTTATTTTTCGACATAGTCTCCATCTAGTTCAATACACTTCCTCCACCGGACCTGCAACTTGTTTATCCCCTCGAAAAAAAAAAAGATTCCGGAAGTTCGGCGAAATAATCGTTTACTGTGACTATCACCTCATCTTTGGTTGAAAATTTCGAGCCACCCAAATGTTTTTTTAAATTTGGAAATAAATGATAATCCGAGGGGGCTAAATCCGGCGAATAAGGTGGGCGGGGCAGCAATTCGTAGCCACAATCATGGATTACAGACATTGTTTCAACCGAATTGTCTTGATGAAACAAAACTTTCTTACGCAACATTCCCGGCCTTTTTTCTTTTATTTCTTCCCGGAGTCTTCGTAAAAGGTTACAATAATAACTAGAATTTATAGTTTGACCTGTCGGTAAATAATCTACAAAAATAATGCCCTTCGCATCCCAAAAAACAGAAGCCATGACTTTGTTAGTCGACTTGACACTGGAATACGATGAAGCAGACTCCCCCAAAGTGCTCACCATATCGTTATGGATGTCTTTTGGTGATAGGCCTTTTTTATTGAGGTACTTAATGACTGCACGGTGTTCAATTTTCTCCATTATTGAAAATTGCGTCAGATTGCTTCAAACAAATAATCACAGAAAATTTATATTGTGCAGTATCGGAATGAAACTGCACACAATAAATCAATATGACACATACTAACAAATGACGATAGATTTAAAAAGATGTCATAGCTCCATGTAAGTTAGGACACGAACTTTTAGATCCTCCCTAGTATTTATGAGGACTATTGGAGGGGCGGAGGAAAGGAGAGCAAAGGGCAACAATATGCGAATGCAATGAGCGTCGGAAGTCATCGAAGGGCTGCGATCACTTTTTTGAGCTCTATACTATAAAAAAATGACTGTATATGTTAGTGTCATTGTTACTTTAAAATTTTTTATGAAATCGCAGAAAGGCTAAATTAAAAAATTGTTTCAAGAAATATTTAAGAAATTTTTTTCCATCATCACTTTTTCGTCATATTAGTTTAATATAAATATCGTCATATTAGTTAAATAAAAATAACCTAAGCAGGTATATGTAAAGTGTAACATTTTAATGCTAACGCCACACGTTAAACCAATTAGTGTATAATGAGGGATTTGCTTTGATATGTTAGCAGGGTGTGAGGGGTGATAATGATCTTGGTAGTAATAAGTTATCTCAAAGAATATTTTCTTTACAAATAAACTTGTTATGTGCCAAAAAAAGTTTTGTTGAAAGGTACCTAAGATAATTCAGCAATTGTAAAAATCATAATGGTTTTAATTATGGTGCTTTTGATATTAATATCTAAGTGGAAGTATTGCCACTAATATTGTCCGTGCTATTCTCCGAAGATAGTATAACAAAATAGTATTTATATATTGCTTTGTTATGTGCCCGGTATAAATTTCATTACTATAATTATACATTCGTAAGCGATGGATTTGTGTGTGTTAAATTTGTATCTAAATCAAATTTTTAACACCACAGAGCATTTAAAAATTGACGAGAATTTTTCTCGTTTGCTTTACTCTTCTGTAGCTAGTTGTTGAATTACTTATTTACTACTGATAGCAGCTTTATATAAAAGGCAAATAGAATTTATAATTTCCGAGAAATATATATACCTCGGTCCAACAAAAAATATTTTGGGATTCATTATCATCTTGCAAGATGTCATTAACGAACTACAGTTGCAAATATATTCAAATTCCAAATAAAACTTTTCACAATAATAAAATCATTCATGAGTTATTACCGCCCCTCGACTGGCCAGACTACACAAACCAGACAAATTCATCAGGCACGCTATTACCAACAGGTGGCATCCACGGACGTCTAGTAGGCGTTGGGTTCATCCGCAAGGCCCAACAATCATATCCCGACGGCGATTTGTACAAAACAAAAATGTTATACATTACGGCTATTTTTAAAGACAGGGTCAATTTGTTTTGTGGCGGGCTAAAGATTAGCAGGATTGTAATTGCGAGACTTTCTTTAATATGGTGGCTGACGTATTGCCTACTTAAGTCTTTTATACATGTAGTAATTAAGTAACAAAGAAAAAATATTTTCTTAATTGAAAATAACATTTATTACTTTTACACTGTGTAAGTTTATCTGTTAAACAATTGGCTTGCATGGGCTGCAAATGCAGTTTTTAAACATTGATGCCATTATCAAAAGAAGTAGGCACTTTCCATGGGGAAGGCCTTCATTAGGGACTCATGGCGTTTAGAGCAAATAGCTGTCTAAAAATGACAATAATTAATAATCCAGCGGATTTAGGGCGGGACTAGATGAAGGGTAATCTTCAGCTCTGATCAAGTTCGGAACGTTCGTTTTAACGTTCGTTGTGCTGTTTATGACCCGGCGCCGAGTCTTGCTGGAAGGACCATACTTGGTTATTGAACATGGTGTTATTAAGGGGCTTAACTACGTCAAAATAATCACTGAAGTCGGATAATGCTCACGTTGCACTCTGTCGATTAATTAAGAAGCTTTTAAAGGGCATAAATACGATCATACTCAATTGTAAAAAATCTCATCCGTAAACAATTTTTTCTGTGACCTCCTTTTGCCTACCGCTTCATTATTTGTGCGACAATTATAGGCTGCAAGTATTTTACGAGATAACTAATATCTCGTAAGCTACATAATCCTAGGTGCTACTTTCCTTTCCCGTGATAAAATCGTTTGCCTTCGGACATAATTTCTTCGTATTATTTCCCTTACTGCTTTGACCAACTTTCATACGACCACTACGTGGTCGCCCAGATCTTTGCCTGTCAAATAGAGGAAATCTCATTGTACCTATTAATAGCCCGGTACACAAACATTTAACTACCAAGTGTATGGAGAGCTTTAAATATTGCTTTTGGCTCCATAGCATGCAATTACAGCGATTCTGTTCGCTTTATCGCCCCACTCTACTTTAATATCACACGATATTGTACAATGTATATATGCGCCAAAGTGAGTAAATACAGTGAAAAAAATGACAGATTATCCATATATACAATAGTATATGAATGAGTAAAATTTGATGTCCTGGCACATGATAAAAAATAGAATTAAAGTAACAATAAATATTAACTATCTTAGCACCGTCACGTAAGTAGATTTTTGTAAGAAGTAGATTTTGTAAGAAGATACAAGAAAGCAGGCGAGGAGGATTATTGATGACAATGATTTATCTATCTATACCCGTATATCCACTCAACGTTGTGTTTGGTTAACAGTGAGGAAGCGCGGGACCCGTCGCGCGCAGAGCATTTTCATTCGCAAATGTTGATGCAGAATGTTAGAAACGCGTTGAAAGAAAACGCTTACCATCTCTGCTGTCTGCCGTAACTCTAAGCGCCGATCAATCAAAATGATTTTTTTGAATATTTTTGATCATGATCGGATTCGTGACTTCATTTGGACGGCCAGACCTGTTGGCGCCTTCGCAGCTCTGTCTCCCACGTTTAAAATTAGTTACCCAAGTGTGAATTTTACTCAATGAATGAGCAGTGTTACCTTAAACACTGTCTAGCATGACCTTAATCTGGGTTACTGTTTTCCCTTTTAAAACGTAAAAAATTATCACCGCACGAATTACGTTTCTTTCTATTGTTGAGAAAAATTACGGCAAAGAAATTTCTAGGTCCATTCACACAAATTCTATCTGTTCGTAAAAAATCAAATTTGGCGTTCAAGTTCCAAAAACATCAAAAAATATAATGTATTAAATTTTGTTTGCTTATATTTTTTTAAATTCATTGTTTCGGCCAGTCATCGATCAGCCTGGTAAGATACGTTATATGTTTTCTTAAAAATCTCGTGTTGCGCTTTGTGAAAATCTTGTATTATCCAGACTTAATCATGGAGATATTGTGTACGGCCCTGTCTTCAGGCCAAGACACAGATCCTTATACAAAGAGTACAGAACGTATGCTGTCGTTTTTGCTTCAATGTTCTCCCGTAAAAGTACGTAATGCTGAAACGGAAGCTAGGAGTCAATTACATCTTACTAGCCTGATGTTTGACCTAATAAAACTTAGAACTGCTAAATACTTATTTGCAGAATTCAGTTTATCACCAATCTTTGACAAGTACGGCACACACTCTATACGTTCCATACTGTCCGTGCCGAAACACCTTAGCGCAGCATTCAGAGGTAACCTTCGTTACCAGTCTACAAAGTGTTGGAATATCATCCCACCAAGAAGCATTGCAAACAAAATTACATTTAAAATTAGGTTTAAAAGCTATCTCATCAATGGAGAGGTACTCGGGCGAAACATAGATTTGCACCTTTAGGAAATTGTTGTATTTATATAGATTAAAATTAATTATTATTACTACTAACATTATAAACACACACCACAAACCTTTTTTTTTTTGTTGACGCGGTGAAACGCATTTACGCGCCTTCACTGGCCCTGGGTGGGGTCCAGTGGTGTGTGGGGCTCGCGGCACATTATATAGTGCCGAATACCCACAAAAACCACCGCGAGTGCCACCAGTCTTTGATGTAGTGCCCCGGAACAACAAATCATCAGGGCACCTCGACCTCGCCCTTTCCATCCTCGCCCTTTGCCCCGTGCGTAAAAGCGCCGCCACTTTTTGCTCTTTAGTCCGCTCTTCTTATAGGAGGGGTACTAAGAGCCGCCATCTCCTCGGTTCAATTGGCTTTGCCCAAGGTGTCTCGGATAACTCCAGGCTACTGAGCCCCACCGCCACGACAAGGCTTGAACCATGGTGGGGACACACCACAAACCTGCATAAAATAGTTTAAGTACTAACATGTTATAAAGAGGAAATAAGCATCATTACTATTATTTCCAATTTTACTAAAACTTTAATTTTAGGTTTGACTCACAAACATCGCGATGGACAGCAACTGAAAATCAGTGGGTTCAGCATATTATGCTGGATCGTATGCACTGAGCTACTTACCCATTTGGGTTGCTGCAGCACACACACACATAATAAATTTTACTGTTGCATATGTGTATAGACTAAGGTACTTTATTATGTACTTAGTTGTAATTTTTAATTTTTCTTGTGCTGTTTTGTAACAATTGTGCAGCTTGTGATTGCAGATAAAGTTTTTGTCTATCCATCTAAGTAGTACTGTATTGCAGCCGACATGGTCCGGCACTACCCGGGAGGTGCATTCTACGGCGGTATCATGTGAGCGAATACTCCTCGCTCCCGTAAATTTATATCATCACGTTCACGTGCGGTTTATGAGCAGTCATGTGAGCGATTACCCTTCGCTTCCGTAAAGTTATATCATCACTGTTGCGTTTTGTGCGGTTTGTAAGCAGTCGAAGGCCCATTCGAGGAGAGGAGGATAGGAGGGCAACACATCAGCATAGTAATTATGCTAATGTTTATGGCCGTTGGTAGTTGTAAAAAAGGCATTCATTTATAGTTTTTCCCCTTATATTACAAAAAAAAAAAAAAAGAACAAACTAGGAACAGTTCCCATATTTGTAGCAGTTTTACATTCACTATTGCTGATTGGCAGTTAGCAACATTTGCCGAATCCTGTTATGTCGGCACACAGAAACGATTCCATTGCCGCATTGATTTATATTATTTTTGTATTTTGTTTTGTGATCGTAAGGTATTGTTTATTTTCCACGGAACTTAAATTATTCAAACATTTGTTTCACAAGTAATTTTATTTCTGTTTTAATTCGTTAATATTTTCGCTCACAGCCTGTGAACTAAATTACGGAAATCAAATACTCTGTTCTCTTAGACTATGAGGAGAGAGTGTGTCCTCTAAATTAATAATTGCTAAAGTCGGACACTGAGAACTAGAGTAACCGACATAAGTTAAAAATTTCTTCATGTTGTTTTGTGGACGATATTATTTTACAAGGTAACGGATCTATTTTTGTTTTTTTTTTTATAGAATACGGCCAACCGACCAATCGGAGCCTTTTTACGACTACGGACGCCCGTGAACATCCGCATAAGTACTATGCCGATGCGTTGCTCACATTTCCCCCTGCCACAATGGGCCACCGGCTACTCGCAAACTCTCTAATTGATCTGTGAACGCATCACCCGATGAAGTGAAAGAAAAGACTTATTACGCTCGCAGGCTGCGCCCAGAACATTACTATGACTCGGAACGTTACTATGACGTCATATTTTTCCTGCATGCAGCTAGCGTTACCTATTTACAATACGTTATCACGTCACAAATGGGAATAAAAGTTCTCAAGTAATGGCCACACTCACGCGTGTTTGACGACCTCCCCAGTGGACTGGTGATCTGGCAACGTGAAAGAGCTGTATACAAGAAGCTTGTGGACATGACTTGTGGCGTTCGCTGGAATGTGAGTGACCTCTGTCCAGCATTGGATGTGGCCTTCTTTTTTATGATAGAAACTCTGTGATATAGTAATAGTTGGGACTACTTTGTGTAATTCTTTGTTATTGATAAGAGAATATGTGGAAATTTAGTCAAAAATCGTAACCGTTTGTGTTTTGTCTCATAATACGAGTATATTCATTAGGGAACGTATCTGGTAGTGAATAAAACCAAACCGAATCAATTCAAATCATTCGATCGAACACGGTAGTTTACTTTTACAAAAAAACAAATTGATATTGTTACACTAGGACTTAACACCTGATTCATCGAACGAGTGACATTCCAACTATAATGAGTAGTCTATATTCACATATCACTTATTTGTATACACCTCCGTGGTACATAGCAGCTGGGCTTCACCTGGCTGCCCTCCCTTTTCTAGGCTTGTATAAGCCGCTGCATCCTTGTACTGTCACCGCTTTGATTAGAGAGGGGCATTGGAATTACTCCCTACTCATCGTAGTTACTTCTGATTAAATTCGTTGCGGGCCCCAAGACAGTTTTAGCATTTCCCTCGAGCTCCCTGCGACCATATCAATGTGTTCATGGGATGCATCAATGGACGCTGCTGTCGATACTGGAGACACAGGAGTAGCAGTGCTGAGAATGCGTGGTGGGCCAGGTCCGTTAAAAAAAGAATAAGAAAAAACTAAGACTTGTTACAAAGATTCTGCATGATGTTGTGTTTTGTTTCTCTTTTTCTACCCGCAGTGCAGCCCATGCAATTGCGTTTGGCACTATGTTTACAAAAAATGTGTTGTTTTTTATCAGTACTTTACAAACTATGGTAAATGTAAAAATACCATACAAGAACGTTTGTCTGGTACAGGATAATATCGTAAAAGAATATTTAGAAGATACCAAACATTGGGAAAAAAATCTCCCTCAAGTCAGTTTCGGTATTGTTGTAATAAAATGCAATAGAATAAATTCCATGTGTACATTATCTCAAGTCATCACTCCCATTGAGTTTGTTTCGCCGATTCTGCTCAGGTCAGGTTTTGGGTCGAATCGTCAGTTGTGGAATAACGACATACAAAAAGCGTTCGTAAAATCCCATTTTGAATAAAATCTGATTTTATTTGGAAAACAAACTGTGTACAAATCTTAAGGTAAAGCTATTTAAGATACAAAACACCATTTATACGTTTTCACTTACGATTCCTAGATTAATAATAAAGCTTGAACAATGGTAGTAAATTAATAATGAATAATATATATTATACCCTTAGCCTATGTCCCCATAGTCAACATCAATCTTTTTTGCTCTTAAGTAGTAAGAATTCCTACCTGCATTGAGTTAAAATAACTTACATTATGGTATGCTTTCACTCATTGATCATGCAGATTAGCCTATATTTAGCCGGAACCGTTCACTTCTTAGCTTAATTGTTACGCCCAACTTCGTAACTTGTTGAACTGTAGCTGGCTGAGTATAGCATAAACATGTACATTTGAATGACTTTAATATTCAACAGACTCTGAGCTGCGAGAATAACGAGCTTGGTAATGAAGTTTCAGCTCAGTCACTCACGGTGATCTGAATATTTGAGTCCTTCCAGACAGAGTCGAATGCGTTACCATCATAACTCACATAGACGATGCTATTTGGTTTCTATGTTCCAAGAACTAATTCCATGTACCATTTGCACCAAAACGTTAACGTGTTTGGTTAAATATTCTATAGCACATTAGTAGAATTTTTAAGAACAATAACAGTCTCTTTCTGCCCATTTCAGTCGCGATACAACAGTATTGCGGGAGAATTGGGCTGGCACGTACGGAAAGGTACATCTCGCGCATACGATACTGATTTTAAGTGACAGTTATATTGCGTTTCGGCGACCCTTTGGGCCCCTCCAAAGGGCCCAGGGAGGAAGGAAGGTGGGCAACACGTAGGCATGCATTATAACTATACGGATGTCTGTGGGCGTTGGTAGCCATCAAAGGCTTTTTTACTCGTTTGCCCTGTATGCTGTATGAGTCCACAAGAACAGTCCGTTTGTATGAGATTTTCAGCAAAATCTACTACACGGATTTTCATAGTGTTCTGACCAATCAATAGAGTTTACCTTTTAGAAGTAGTAGTATACCGTAACAAATTTGTTTTATAAACACTGCAGAACACTTCACGCCCGTGTCACATGAGCAAAGAAACCTTCATTAGACCCACATATGTCCACCATTTGTACCTGTAATGCAGAAACGTTACGTACGTAGGTTCTCGGACATTAGCCGCTCGCTCGCTAAAAAATACAAAGAAAAAAGAAAAAAAAAATCGTTGTGTTAAAATCGTAGGTCACATTGTGGGCCAATCATCTGTTAACACACCAGCGCATGGACGCGTGATTTCAACGACTTTTTAATGTTCGATAAAAAATATGATCAGGTGTGAACGAGGCCAAAGTCAGCTTTTTCCCCGGTATTATAACTTTTTTTTGTATTCCGTACAAAAAAATTTAAATTTACCTTCGAGATATCAGAATAATAAAATATTATTTGCTTCTTTTTCCTCTAAACTTTCTCTTAGAAAATTATACAAATTTGTGTAAATTATAATAAGCTACTTGGAAATGTCTGAGAAAAATCATTGAAGTATTTGGATTACTTTAACTCTAATTAATGTACTTTTATAAAAAAGTTTAACATATTATTGTTAAGACCATGGTCAATATATGAAGTCTTAGGTCCATTTCCACAGGTGACTATTAAACATTGAAGTAGCTGTTCAACTACTAACAGCCATAAACATGTTTTTTGCCTGTAATTGAAACGCTTGTAACTAATAGTTGTAATTCATCTACCAGTTAGATTCTGAATTATGCAACAGGATTTGGATAAGAAATTTTAGTTAGCGGTGCCATGCTGCATAGCGACGGAATTGGGCCGGCACGACCGGGGAGGTAACTCTCACTCACATCGAGCTGCGGCACAGCGACAACTAATACAACGCGAAAATCGACAACGCGCGGTTTGTATATAGCCGGTGTCCGATTGGGGTTATGGGACGTAGAAGGACAACACATTTGCATATGCGGATGTTAATGGGTGTTTAATAAAAAACGGGCAGTCAGGGGCTTTTTAGTGACTCGGTAGTCATTGATAGGCTCTCACTACATGCCTCTTGAAACCATAAATGAACTATTTTATTATGTCAACTTATATAAGTCCTAATGATTTTCCAAGATTCTCCAAATTTACCAGCATATGACGTGTAAAATATAGAATATACCTTACGCTTACATAGGAAACAAAACATTTAGTATGTTGATATAGATTAAGCCATGAATTATTTATAGCGTCATAAAAATAATCCTAAGGATTTCACCTGCCCGTAGTGAAAAAGTTTGAACAAATACCAGCGTCAAAGTTTTTTTTTGCCTCGCAGAGTTTTGTGTTCTTAGAATTATATAATTAATATGATACGTACTTACATCTACAAATTTTATATAATATACAATAAATATACAAACATATTATACGAATTTGTAGGTGTAGATGGAAATCACAAGACGAATGAGGAGTCTTGACAGCCTTATGAGGCTAAAAAAATCAATTGAAACCAAAAAAGAAAACATCAACAAATCCATTACAACATTTTCAGATTCCTATGGATTCTTAGGAGTAGATAAAAGTTACTAAAACAATGTGTTCCATTAAGAAGATAATATCAAGAATTAATAAAATATTTTTATTCTTTAAGTTCTTGTTATAAAACAAACTCCCCAAAAGCTGTTTGCCTGTGTGTGATCGATTTTAACAAAGTCTACTAAAAGGATTTTCGTGCGGTTTCTATCTGTGGTTAAAGTGTTCCTCGGGGACGGTTTTAGTGTATAGTTTCTTAAGGTAGTAAGGCTTTGTTATAACCAAGCGAATCCGGGCCGCAATGCTAGTTCTGTATTTGCCAGATGACATCCACTTTGATTTACGCACCTGTCACAAATTGCAAACTACTGATTTAATTTTAATTAGTCGTTTGCTTGTGTTTAAAAAATACCTAAAGGACAAGTCATGCAGCGCCAAGGTGTGCATCACCTTTGGTCCCCTCCACTTTATTTCTTACCTCGTAATATCATCCTCAGGCACTGCACCTGCCAGTATGCGGGCTAATTCGAGAACTAGTTGTCCGTGACAGTCCGTGTAGAGTTGCTTATTGTTTGCAGATCGAGATACATTAACTCGGCTGTGTCTATATTGCAGATTGGTATGGTGATACATTTTAAATCATAGTTATAAAAGTATGTCTTGTAATTTTATTATCATTGCCGATATTTTTTTAACTGTTCTATGCGTCGGGCGATAGTCTAGGTGAGGTTGTGGTCGATAGGGACACAGACCCCTCTCCTTTCCCGCAGATGGGAAGGATGCATCCCGATAGTTATTTACGATTCGCTAATGGAACTATTATTAACGATTTGGCAGTGACATAATACACTAAACACGCACCTTGTTATACCGTATAATATTACTCTTATTAATTAAATTAGAAAGCAAAGAAATTTTACTCTAAGCGATGTATTTTTTTTGACAATTGGTACAATTATGTTATAATACATTATTAAAGTATAAACGTTTGTATTTTTTATAACTTAAGATTAAACTTGCCACTGAAAATTATTGTATTGTAGTTTTATCTTTGGATTTTCTATAACATTCAACGAGATGTACAAACGAATTCAAGTTTTTTGTGACTACTAACAATGATTCGATTGTTCAACTCCACTCCGTACGTTTTAAATTCTAAAAATATATTACCTTGTATTGGAACCGGTCAAGTAGATAATGAAGTTGAATGTTTGACAAACACGTAAGGGCAACCCCCTTCATTGTTTCACCCATGCAAATATGTATGTTTGTGTGTACACGGAACGTGCCTGTCGCACATACCTCGGAACGTATATAGATATATATTAGAGAGAATTTTAATTATTAAAGGGCTTATTTACACGTTTTACTTTATAGGGGACAAATTAAAAAATTGCAGCCATTTATCGATAACCGCCCAGGGACATCCACTGTAATGTCATGCAGATGCTTTTCTCCCCCCCTCCCTTTTCTCCTCCCATCCAATGACCCATTATTATTTTTATTATTCAATCAATATTTATTAGAAATTACCATGCTCTATTTTATGGTATAGTATAAGAAGACAAACGCACGAGCAGCGGGAGCCATTTCACAACCGACGCCCAATAACATCCGCGAATTCAGATATCTCGTCGACCTTCATTCAATGCCTCTAATGGTCGACCGGCTCCGAGACAGCACAGCTACTAGGTACTTAACTAATAAAATAGTTATGTGACGTTTTACGATACTAGAAATATACCAATAGGTACTTCATTTGGTATCGGTCTCACCTCTTCATCCAATTTTGCAGCTGGAAGTGAAGAGGCCTCTCATGCGGCGCTATTTTTAAGACTACCTTTGATACGTTAATAGTTTTCATAGACAAGCGTAGTCTTTACAAGTTTTCTCCGCAAAATCTGATGATATTATATAAAACTACTAAGTGTAATGCATATTCCTATACAATGAATAATGTGAGTCGGACAACACATAAGTTTTGTGACATGTTTCTTAGTAAATAGGAACAATATTTCGTTATTATGATAAATAGTGTTCGATTTTATTTTAAAAATGTGGGTAGTAATACCCACACTTTTTACCCAAAACTTTGAATCAAGTAATCAGAATCAATAATTAAAGAAAAGGCCTATAGGAGGCCTACGTAGATAGAACGTGGACGTAACTAACCAAAGTAGGTAGTACTGAACGTGAAATCGATTGCAGCTCTTGACTTAGCAGAGATGTTATCAGACTGTGGACTGTCACATCTTAAATTTGTTATAATTTCACAGAAATCTACACTAACTTGTAGTCCATATTTTAAAATAAATCTTTAAAATTCGATGTATGGTTCATAGCACGTGCTATGTTGTAAAATGTAGAAATAATGGGACAAGCAGGTTGTACAATTTTTATCCGTAGACAATATTTTTCACAGACATGTATGTCCGTTGTACAGTACAGGTAGTTTAATGCGAAAGTTATCCTAAATAAATATTGGGAAGAAAGGGTCTGTCATCCTATCGGTCATAATCTCACCTAGACCATCGCCAGACGTGTCAGATATTAACCGATGAAACTGCGCTGTATACTTCCGTCATAGCATAGTAAAAAAGAAGTATAGTATTTGAGTTCCAAGCTACGCAAATCATATATCATTTTTGAAGTTGTCATTTGGCGAATTGGGGAAAAATGATGAGACTAAATATCACGATGCGCACGAACACCGTCACGAGAAACCGACACACTGAAGTTAGCTATAGTCAATATTTTAGTTTTTCTCTTGTTACGCGAAAGAAGTACAACTTAACGTAACGCGTGTATATAAATACACACACTATTTCGTTGTTAAAGATTCACAGTTGTAAAGAGAGCTGGTAGATATTTCTATCTCACATGACAGGAGCGTACAGTGACGACTACATAAACGTTGCTCTTATATAATAAGAGCGCTTCAGGTAAATAAATAAGTAGTGAGTTCTATTTAAAAACAGTAAGGATAATAATTATCCAATTGTCCGTATCCGCCGCTGGCAGTGTGAGTGTAATCAAATGAACATGGAACTTAGTTACTTACCTGATACGCCACGTGCCCACGTGGCACGCCGTAGCGCATCCGGTACATACGATATCCGGATATCACGAGCAATTTACACGGATATAATTAATTTTTGATTGTACACTTTCTAAATAGGGCTTCAGACTTGTCGTGGCGGAGGTTTCATTGGCCTAAGGTAATCCGGTAATCCAGCGTCTTTGACGAAACCGATGTAGCCGCACTGTACCCCTAATCCATCCTATCCCCCTTATAAGAATAGCAACGGATTCGCAAATAGGAACTCACCCGCTGTACTGGCTACTCACTGCACGAAACGCGACAGCATAACGGTCACTCTGCTCTCTTCAAAACTCCCATACATAGATAGACATATTTTCTCACACCAGTCCACCTGCCCGTGGTGGAATGGGAGGACGGTTCCCGCAATCATGATAATTCAACCAGCTCTTCCAGCCCCCACGATAATGCAAGTCCAACTTTAGCTTCCACGCGTAACGTAACCACGGAGGATAAGAAGGGACCCGGTTCCCTCGACCTAGATAATAATTAAAGTAACTACTTTTGCTAATCTTAAATAAATATCGAGATGCATGCTTCCCGATATTTAGGGAAAGAATCCTATAGATTATAATCTCACCTGGACCGGCGTGTCTGTCAGTAACCAATGGATAGTGATAGAAGTGTCTAGTGCAGTTTGCACTAGTCACTTCCAACTCCCCACCATGATTCAAGCCTTGTCGTGGCGGTGGGGCTTTGTAGCCTGGGGTGAACCCAGGCGAAACCAATTGGCCCGAGGGGGATCTTTGCACCCCTCTTATAGGAAGAGGGGGCTTAAAGATCAGGAGGGGGAATCACTCTCGGTACCCCTCTTATAAGAAGAAGGGACCAAAGAGCAACAGGAGGAGGCGCTTTTGCGGACGGGGTAAGGGGCGAGGATGGGAACCTCACCCCATTGCAATGTCCCAAAGTCGGTGGGTTTGTCATGTAGTGCTGGGCAACCCCATCTGTGGAGGTGAAGTTGGTCCCTTAAAGGCCTGACTAGCTGTCGAGGTGCCCTGATGTTTGTTGTTCCGGGGCACCTCACCAAGGGCGGCACTGATGGCACTCGCGGTGGTTTTTGTGGGTATTCGGCACTATCATGTGCCGCGAGTCCCACACATCTCTGGAGGGGTCTGGGTGGGGACCCAGGGCCGGCGAAGGCGCCTAACTGCGTTTCCTCGCGACAAATAAAAAGTCACTTCAAACTGGTAATATAGAGTTTAAAACCGACAGACAATCCAAAATAAAATAGTAATAATAAAATTCAAAATTCCAAACACCAAAACAATAATATATAAATAAATGAATACAGCTACAAATTAATATGGCTTTAATATATTTTGTGTAGTGCAATGCTGCATTGCTGCGGAATTGGGTCGGCACGACCGGGGAGGCTACACGCTCACACGATACCAGCGTAAAGTGACAGCTACGGTGTCGCATTTCGTGTGGTTTATGAGTTGCCATTGGCCCATGGGTGGAGGGTAAAAAGGAGGGCAACGCATCGGCATAGTAATTATGCTGATGTTCATGGGCGTCGGTAGTCGTAAAAAAAGTAAAATCCAAAGGAAAACAAAAAAATATGCAATTGGTACTAAATAAAAAAAATAATAATAATAATGAAAGTGGGTCACTGATAGCTTGTAGCGGAGTTCACATCGTGACTTCCGTATTACAGCGCCGCAGAGGACTTCCAATACTGTTTGTTTCTAATGCTTTTTTTGCTGGACATTTTCTGTTTTATAACATAGGTTTATGTTTTAAGTATTCTATACGTTGTAATTGAAATATAAATTATAATAGTGATAACTATTATACACTTATTAATGTAGGGAATTCAAAAGAATTAGATTTTTAAAGTGGCACTTCTTTTTTTTCACGTATTTCTGTTACGAAAAAGTACTACGATCGCGTTGAGTAGACGATACACCGCGGGCGGGTTCATTGGTTCATGAGCAGTGAACGTCGTTTACAATACCATTCACCTGATCGTTAATGTTTCACTTCAATTGTGTGTCCCAGAACACATTTTTATTTTAAAATTAGTTTATATTGAGCAGCCTTTTTGTGACTACATATTTTTTACGCAAATGTGTTTGTTGCACTCCATCACCCTTTTCATCGCCAAGGAGCCACAGCAAAATTTACTTACCACAAAAGGGAATTAAATGCTTCTAGATGGAACGCTGGATTAAGTTTTGCTAGGTCCGGGGCTTGGAATTGAATAGGGAGGAACAAATGGGAATTTAGTGCCTCTTTACGATTACCGTCACCCATGAACATCCACATAAGCACTAGGCTGATGCGCCCCCTTCCACCCCCGAGAAATACAATAAACTAACACTTGTACAGGTTGATGCAGGAAAATTACTTGCGAAGCTCTTTTTAATATTAATTTGTAACTTATAACAAACTTCGATCAATAGATGTCACCACAAACCCGATTGTGGAACTTCATAAAGCAATATTACCAAGTTAATGTATCAATGAAACCCCAAGTATAATAATAAAAGCTCTTTCATTTTTGTTTACATTTACAGGTCTACTTGTAAATCTATGCATTTAGTAGTATTATAAAAGTATACATAACATTTAAGTATAGGTTGTAATCTGACTATAATCCTTACTACTTGGCATAAGTATAAATAATATAATATATATATATATATCGTCATTATCAGCACTTATCGGTTCATTGTTGGGACATAGGCCTCTCTCAATGAACGCCAAGACACCGATCTCCTGCTACGCTCATCCATCTCGGATATAGTAGGCTCTAGCCAACCTTGACATGTTTTATTTGGACTATCTCACACTACAAAACATATTGAACCTGTGTCCTGAGATATATATAAATATGGTACATCATGCACCTAGTACAATAAGCAAATATAATCTGGAAATTGAAAGCAACAGGGAACATCAAAATTTCATTTTGCCGCAAAGCTTTCCAAAAGAACACACATTACAGGGTTTTTGGAAAGGATTGAAATAGCGGAAACTCATTATTTTACCATGAGCTTAAGCATGCATGATTTTATGGGTTTAAGTATGTTAACTCTATTTAACAATTAACTTTTTGTTGTATCAATTTAAATGTTTAGATATCTTGCGTTACGTTGTTCCTCTTTTTATAATATAGTGACAATACTGTCATAAAATAAATTTCTGACTCATTGATCAGCATACAATAAACATCTAAATTAAATTTACGGAAACGTTATATTACATTGTTTCCCTTCTGGGTTGCGAAGTTCTGATGGCAGGCGCTTATGTATAAGTTGAAGCCGACATTAAATCTCTTCTGTTAGGTACCGGTCATCGAAATCATCTGATACGAGAACGGGATAAGGCTGGGTTAAGAAGAAGAGATATTGCGATATATTGTTTATTAATCCTGGAAGGAAAGTGCATAACATATTTAAATGAAAATCGAAATATTAGCAATAATAATAATAATAACATAATCGCCTTATCCAAATTTCGGTCGCGGCGGCCATCTTTATATAGACTAGCTAACGGTGCAGGACATGCTATAGTGCATAAAAGTGTGAACCGTGATCTATCTTTCTCCCATTCCGATGGGACAGAAATGTGACACGACCAAACAGCAATCAGGCGGAGGATCGACGGGTTAACGTAGGTAAATCTCGAAGGCACGGGAGTGTTCCAACTGCTCGACTTCGGACTGTTACTAGAAATTGAAAAAATGAAATAACACTTTGATCCGAACCGTATCCGGGACGTCACGACTATGGTTGAACATACTTAACGTGGTCTAGTAGGGACCACGAAACAATCACAAGAGGCGCATTAACATTATTAGTATTTAAATCTCCAGCTAATTAGAACCGAGCACCTTCAAGATGGGTTTAACTGATGCTCACAATAAAAATGAAATATCCAGAAGGATGCCAATAAATAATTGCAGTAACATTATATTTTTCCGCCTTACGGATAACAAACGAATAACCATCTACTATAAAAGACTAATAATATTATTATAATTTTTTGGCAAGACGGCGAAAGCTTAGACTTCTTTACGTGGTTAGTGTGTGAAGCACACGGCACACGGTACTGCCAGGTTCGAGGTTATAGTGGGTATCGTAGTTCCTGTGATCTCTAAAGTAACAGTTCGATGGATTGGCACTCCTCTAAATTGTCTACGAAACCTTCACATAGACATGTCTCGCCACAGAACAATCCCACCAATTTAGGTAGTAGAAATAAAGGAAGTCCATCTTTACTTGCTCAATCATGTCGTCATCGCTAAGATCACTAGTATCTACCTTACCTAGTCTTCCCACCTCGTGAACGGTCGACCACCACTTCGTTTTCCTAAACGCAGCCTCCACTCCAGAACCTTACTGGCCCATCTGCCATCTGATCTTCTGTGTTGTGACCAAACCATAGCCACTTCAGTTATCTTCGCTTGAAGCCGGAAACTTTCGTCTCTGTCTTATAACTTCGTTACGAACGACAAAGAAACACCTAACATAGCACGTTCAATAGGTCTCTGAGCTACCACAAACTTGCGGACCAGTCCTAAATTAAGTGGCCATGTCTCGGCCACGTAAGTCATCACGGGGAGAACGCATTGGTTCAATACATTTGTCTTCGCTCTGCAGTATATTATTTATTTATTTTTATCAATTTAATCTAATAAGCTTGAAATTTCTCTGAAGAAATTGCTCCGTCGCTATTTTTATACTTTTCATGCATATAATTCTCTTGTTCCTGTTCTCTATGGGACCAAGTAGAGAACTAACTTTTAAACACTAGTAATAAAGTTTGAAGTTTTAACTGTGTTAAATTACAATTGTGAATTATGTTGTCGCGGTAAAGTCTTTCGGAACTGGACTGGACACCTCGATGGCTAGTTAATCCCCTATGAGACTTAAACTACCTCCACACTGTGGTGACCCACTGGAATATTTTTACCATCCTCTTCTTTAGAAGAAGTGTAAAAAGTTTAGGCCCTCGGATTAATTAGGTTCACTTTCGCAGCTCCAATGCCACTACAGGGCTAGAACCGTGATACAATTTGTACAGAGACAGGTTTGATGCAAGTAGTTACTTTTTTGTTTTAGTATAAATAAACACTGATGGGCATGTGTGAAGAGTATTTTTCCAACCCTTCATCATAGCAATAATTTTAACCCTGGATTTAGTAGCCTAGGGGCTACCTTAGTGAACTGTGGAAGTAAGTTTCGGTAAACGTGAAGTAAAACGTGAGTACATAGACGTATTTATCAGAGCGCCGTCGAAATTTGTGTACCTGTCGTTCATTCGAAGGTCAGAAATCGAAATTCTCCAGTAAATCCACTGAGAAAATCCCGACACAATAATGTGTATTTATAACGGGGGTTAGTAAGATCTAGAGACATGCTGCATTACACACATATTGGGCTTGCTCGCATGATAATATTCCTCACACGAAACGTTTGAACAACGTTATCATATGGGGTCTTGATTTGTAATTTCTTATTAATACTTTTTTTTTGTAGAACGACTACCGACGCCCATGAACATCCACTTAATTGCATAATTGCTATGCCGATGTGTTGTCTTCCCCCCTCAATGGACCACCGGCTACTCACAAACCGCATGAAACGAGACACTGAACATGTCACTGTACGGCGGTATTGTGTTAGCGGGAGGTACTTCCCCGGTCGTGCCGGTCCAATTCCATTGCCTATGAGGGTGTAGTATCATGTACTATGGATGGCACTGCCTTCTCCTATGCAGCATGTCACTACCTCTTTCTGAAATACTTAATAGATTAAAACATTAAAAATAGAAAACTTGATTAAAAAATTAAAAACTGTATACATTAAAAGTAGATTAAATTTAACATGTTTCGTCAGCAAGACCTGTTCAAACTCTAGCTTGTAATATTATTATCACATCGATTACAACTACGCTACGACTTCAACCGAGGTCCTTTGACAAACACAACGCTTTGATACTAAAGAAAACCTTCAAAAATATAACACGTACAAAAAAAAAAAACAACAACTCTTATTGGGTGAAACCTAATGAAACAAAACGTTGTTTGATGTGTTTTGTATGTAAACAGGTAAAGCAAACATTATTTTACAATAACCTTAGTATGTGGCATTGAATTCGACATTACAAATATTATGCAGAGCTTAAAATATCCGTTCTTTACCACGTGGTATTTTTAGTCTACAGAGCCTAAACGATTCTTTTATAGAATAGGGGAGCGAACGAGCAATCGTAGCCTTTTTTGCGACCGACGCCTATGAACATCAGCATAATCATTCCGATGCATCGCCAGCGTTTTCACCCCCCCCCCCCAGTGGACCACCGGCTACTCACAAACCGCACGAAACGCGACACTGAAGATGTCACTTTCCGGCGGTATCATGTGAGCGAGATGTCGTGCCGGCCCAATTCCGTTGTATAGGAGGATGTAGTGTCATGCACTATGCATGGCACTACCTCCTCCTATGCAGCATGGCACTACCTCTTCCCTTTGATTCCTCAAATTTTTGAAGTTACACTTCTTCTGGCGCGTCAGGCAAAGTGATGAGAGTAAATATTTACGTTACGAACACTGTCACGAAAAACCAACAGCTATAGCTAACTTCCCCTGAAGTTAGTTAAAGTCAACATTTTAGTTTTATCTTGTTACACTAAAGAAGTCTAATTTCTGACGCATGACGCATTAGTATAAGTACACTTTTTTAACACTGCTGCTCTTGCGTCGCCGGGATCCACATCAGCAACCACTATGAACTTATCGATATGATCGCTGGCAGTCCGGGGTAAAAAATTAAAACTGCCTTGGGACCACCAGCAAATTTAAATGGGACGACGACTTGCAATTTTCTTCCGTATTCCAATCAGGCGAGTAGTACAAGATTACAATGACTTGTATAAGACAAGAAAATGGTGTAAACGATTAGTCTAGTAGTTGGCCTATTCGTCTTGTAGGAGCCACGATTCGTGGGAAGCAACCCCCCTTTTTGCGGAGTCCAATCGTTAAGGTGTCCTGTTGCTGCTAGATTTGGAGCACACTATTTTAGATGGCCGATGGCACCCGTTGGGTTTAACTGTTCCCTCAGTACAATGAAATGTAGTACTCAGTACAATGAAACTAATTTTATCGCGGGGATTTTTATCGGTAAAAGTAGTTTTATTGTACTGAGTAACATTCGTGTAAACTTAAGCCATGAAAATATATAATACAATAACATAAACGTATTATATATTGCCGGTGGTATTGCTATTCTTTTGGATGGGTCTCCACTCACAGATGTGTATTGGATGAGTTAAGCCGCAAGAAAAGCGATATTTCTTTAGCGGATATTTCTTTTGTATCTGTCCAGTCCAGTAAAAAGTGAAGAAGTAGATGGTATATTGATAAATTTTGAGTACTATCGATGCCTATGGACTTCTACATTATTGTCGTTATGCGAATGCGTCGCCCTGATTGCCTTCTCCCCGCAAATGGGCCGCCGGTTACTCACAAACGACATGAAATGCGACAGCGTATTCACTTCACGATGGCCTAAAATGAGCGAGAGGTATCTCCTCGGTCGTGCCGTCCCAATTCAACTGTAATGTAGTATGGCAATACGTCTAACTAAAAAGTAATGAAATCATTCAAATGTTACCATTGACGGTGTAAAATATACTTCCGGTATCAGCCCAGACCAGCTGCACCTTTACATTGAATTAGCTTGTATCATGTCTGTCCTTTAGCCGCTTAATAAATATCCGATGTGGGATAATAATTTTATAGTTGGAGACTTTATTGAGCCAGATAAAAGGATTTCAGGCAGACGACAATTAATTATTTCATTCAAGTCAATCCGGGCCTATTTGATAAATCACGTCTGTCGCTTACAAAATTAACGGAATTCATCCCATTATATTTCTATTTGTAATTCCAAATGGTGTTATACCGAAAGTTACTATTTACTTTTAAAACTAGCAAACCACCACAGCTTCGCCCGTGAGTAAAGGGGGACAGCAAATCATACGCTAAAATCTTTCTCGGCAAACGTTCTATATACAAGTGAAAACCGCATAAAAATCCGTACAAAATAAATACAGACAGACTTTTTGATACTGCTATCCACCCCGGTAACAATTGATTCACAGACGTAGGCCCAGGGATTAGTTGTTACCTTAACAAATTCCAGACCATGACTTTCTCGGGAATCGCTCTATTTCTTGGTGAAAACGCCACGAGAATCCGTTCAATATTGTTTGAGAAAATAGAACAGACAGATAGCTCTCGGGTACTTTGTTTTATATAAATGAAGAAGATATAGACAGATACAAGAGTTCGTCCAGTGATGGTGATACGCTTTGAATATTTTTTGTACATTCAATTACAGTTTGACAATATCGAATACTTCAAACAACAATAAAAACGCCAGTGGAAAAAAAAAACAATAAATGTATCATGTTTTTAAAGTTTTTCAAGTCACGCATGATGACGTCATCGATTAAAAATATCTTTTGCATGTAACTATACTTTCGACATAGCTTATTGCAATAAATACATCAAAATGTCCTAAGTATTTCAAATTTATTGAGAATTTGAAAAGTTTGTTAAAAGTTTTTTTTATGCTTTATGACATTAAGAAAAGTATTGACAAAATATATAATTTAAATGATATCAGTTGGACTACACGAGACTTATTTTTTCTCAAGCCGAATCTAATGACATTTTGTACACAAAAATTTGTCCAAGCCTAGGCCACAAGAAATATACCCACTTACTGGCTACACAAAAATTTGTCTAAGCCGAGGCCACCAGAAATATACCCACTTACTGGCTACACAAAAATTTGTCTAAACCGAGGCCACAAGAAACATACCCACTTACTGGCTACACAAAAATTTGTCTAAACCGAGGCCACCAGAAATATACCTACTTCTAGTACAGTCGCGTAATAAATACGTCAGCTATATTTTATATAAAAAGTGTTGTACTAACTAAACTTTTTATAATTTACAAAGTAGTCTCAGAAAGTCTGAACTGTAAACTTTTTTGTTCTGTAATAAGGGATCACTCAGGAGAACATGGTCTGATACACGCTTTAGACTTAAAATAGTATAATGATTTGTATTTCTTTTACAGGTGAATACATCAAAATGGCGCAAAACATCCTTACATTTTATGTAATGGCCGTGTTAGTCATTTCCGTTGGCGTCAGCGCAAAACGTAAGCTTTTAACTTTTATTAAAATGTAAGCGAAAATAATTAAAATAAAATAAAAAAACTAACTAGTACGAAGTACAATGGCTCAATAAAACGAATTCACCAAATTAGTTCACTCATTTGTCATCAAGAACATTATATATATATATATATATCTTCATACATATGAAATTGGCATTTTGTATAGGAGGGACAAGAAGTCGAATATGTTTTAATATAATATATTTTTAATTAAGCAAAGTATGAACCATTGCTTTCTATGTACTTTTGCCATCTCATTGGTAGTTGTTTGATCCATACTAATTGGACTGCCCCATCGGAGTAAATTTTTTTCCCTTGCAAGAAGTTATCCAAATTTCGAAAAAAAAAAATGGTAATCTGTTGGAGTAAGGTCCGGGGAATACGGAGGATGTCTTAGACTTTCCGATTGAAGATCTTCTAAATTGAAAGCCGTCTGTTGCGCAGAGTGTTGACTAGCGTTGTCGTGAAGCAGTAGTGACGTGGAGCGATTGACCAGCCTAGGTTGTATAGCCGCTAGCATGGTTTCCAATTGACTAAAATCAGTCATAATAACCTCGCCAGATTTGAGAAAACTGTAATGAACAACGCCGGCATTAGTCCACCAAGCGCTTAGAAGCAACTTTTTTTGGGATTAATTTTCGCTAGGGGTAGAATTTCGCTGGCTCGCCAGGGTCCAACTATTGCGCTGAGCGCTTCCGACTATCGTAAAGAATCCATTTTTCATCACAGTTATTATATCGGTTTAAAATAACTTAATTATTGTACCGGTTTAGTGATGTGACCACCTTTCTAACTTTTTAATCTTCCCACTTTGCTTCAAGTGAATTAAAACAGTTTTATCACTAGCGTATAGCTTGCAGCTAATTCGGATGTGGTTTGCAATGGAACCGCCTCCACAATAGCCTTCAATTCATCGTTATCAACTTGGGTCTCAGGCCGTCCACGGGGCTTGTTCTATAGGTCGAAATTTTCAGATCAAAACTTTGGGACCAAAAACGAAATGTGTTTTCTGTTGCAACACGACAGCCATACGCATCATTCAACCTTTTCAGTAATTACCGCAGCACTAATGCCACGGTGGAACTAGTACTCCTAAATAATGCGATATTTGAAGTTTTCCATTTTGTAAAATCAGTGACGTAAACAAAAAA